>VWPU01008251.1:0-89389 GCA_013398955.1 Callaeas wilsoni | reverse complement strand
CCGGCCCGGCCCGGCTCGGCTCGCCCCACCGAGCCGCCTCAGCCGCCGCGCCGCTCCATCGCGCCCCAGCGCCGGCACCAGCCCGCAGCCTTTGTCCGCCCGCCCCCTTAGCGCCGCTCGGCGGGGCGGTCCCGGCAGCGCATAGCCACCGCGGGGAGCCGGCAGCGGGGGTGACGCGGAGGAGGAGGAGGAGGACAAGGAAAGCTCCCGCCGCCGCACGCTCCTGCCCGGGGCCGCCCCGTCCCGTCCAGGCGGGGCAGGAGCAGAGGCGGAGCCCGGACCGCGCCGCTCCCTGCGCCGCGCTCAGCCGCGCCTTGCCCCGCCCTGGCCGGAGCGCAGGCAGAGCCTCTCGCGCTCCGCGCTCGTCCCATCCCGTCCCGTGCTGCCCCGTCCTGCTGCTGCACCCGGTGCGTCTCCCTTGGGGTCCTGGGGACGTGTGCCGGCTGCTCGGGGCGCGGAAACCCGCGTTGGAATGCGGAGTGAAAGGAGCGCGGGCGCTGGAAGGGGAGCGGAGGCTCGCCCCGGTGTGGGGGCGGCTCCGCTCCTGTGCCCGACAGCACACAGCCGTGCAAAGCTCCGCCATCCGGCGAGACATGCTGCCCGAGGTGGTTAAGGAATACGTACCTGCAGGGTTCCGCTGTGGACAGGCAGCCCTTAGGTAAATGTGTAGCAAACTTGAGTACGAGCTCTCCTCATCCTTATCTGTGTTCCTTTGCTAAACACATCTTGCAGCAGCCACTCACTGAGACATGACTGCAAATGTAAATATCCCTCCTTTATATAGTTTTCCAGTCGCTTACATTTCTGCAAAGCAGATTTAAAGTGTTCAGGTTTTGGAGACGTATCTTGTTCATAATTTTGCTCTGATGCTGTAGTAACTAACAGCCCAAAAAACGAAGCAAAAATCTTGCAGATACCGGCCTATTTCTTTCACATTGCAGAAGGAAATGTACCAAAAAATAAGTCACAGCTGTGAAGAAAGCAAATACAGTATTCTGCTTTTTGGTCACAGGCAAAACTCTAATACTGGTTTGGGAACTTGAGCATGTAAGCAGAGATATGGGAGACCAGCCCTTGATAGCAGAAATAATTGTGAGTCTGCAACTGTCATTTTTTAAGGTGTCATGGCCAACACAGAGCACAAGCACCACTGAAAAAAGCAAGTTTAAGAATACATACACTACACAAGAATAAACTTTCTAGTTACACCTTTGTGGCAAAAAAAAAAAAAAAATCTGAATAAGGAGGAGAGCAGGTAAAAGATGTTTGGCTCTGAGATAGGTTCTGCCCAAAATGGGGTTGTACTGGTCTTGGAGATTCACATAGTGACATCCATGAAAACTGATGTGCTGTCAAGGTTAGCACTGGGACAAGCCAACACAAGAGGGACTTTCTGCCAAACGAGTACCTGTTAGAGCCTACGTGGGGGCTGTGGCTGCCCGTCCCATCACACAGAAACAAAGGCAGGGGGGAAAGTTTTCAGGCAGAGTAACTGCCTTGGACATGGCCAGCTCCTAGTGACCAACAGCTCTCCCCAGCTCACCTTCCCATGACCAGTGACAGTGGCTTCTGGCAGAAAAAGCAAAAACGCGTCCCAGCTTGCTTGTAGCACAGCACGGAGTCCCTTGGGCAGCGTCGCTGTTGCAGCTTGCCACGCCCAGCTGGGAGACATCCTGCTGGACACCCTGCAGCATCCTGGAGGCTGCCGGGGTATCACTTCTCTTGTCAACCCCCCTAATCTCTACTCTCAGGTAAACAAGTTGTGCTTTCCTACAGTTGCTTTGAAACTCAAAATTTGCAAAGGATTTCACCTGAATTCACTTGTCTACATGGTATCAGCTTAGACAGAAGTTAGCCTAAATCATTATTTTGCTGTAGATTGTAAGGTGTGAATTCCAGTGTGGGAGCTCTGTAACTCTATTCCAAACTACTGCACTTCCAAAGTTACTCCAGGGAAACAGTTCTTTTTCCACAATCGCTGTGCCAGAAAGCTTCCCCTCTCATACAAGCCCTAGTTTGGCGAGGGCTGAGTGAGATTGGAGGTATTTGTTAAATTATTTTGACTTCTGATTGAATACTTTGTTTGACACCATGTTATTGGAATGTAGCGCGCATGTCTGGCTACTGCATTGTACTCAGATCTGTGAAACACAATTGGCATAGGAATTCATGAAAACTTTGAACCAGTCATCCAATAAAAGCAGCCTGTGTTTTTTAAAATGAGAATTTCAGTAAATTACAAGAAAACATTGCCAATAGAATAAGACCAGTTTTATGCAGCCTAAAAATACGTTGCAGAAAGAATGAGTATTCTCTTGTGGTGAGGAAGCATTGCAAAAGAGTTGTTAAACTCCTAAGACTTTGTTAAGATTTAGGACAACTGAAAAGTTGCAGGAAGGATCTTGGAGAAGGGATTCTGTGAGCAGAGGGGAACAGTCACTCCAACAAGCTCCTTCCTTTTCTTCTTCTGTGTCTTTTTGTGTCAGTTCTGCTCACGGTTTGTAAGCACTAGCATCTGTGTTTCAGAGGAAAGGGGGTTTGAAACATGGCGTTTCCTTTTCCCTCTCTGAAAATGACCCCAATCTAGTCTCTTACTCATTTTATGCAATTGTTTTGGAATTTGGAAAACCCCACAGACACAGTGTACAAAGCTCCATGAACATCTGGAGACTTGGCCAGTCCTGCACAGCTCCGTTTTTCTTTTAATCGGTAGAAATTCCTTCACTGATTGTGTGCCTAAGGTAAATTACTTCCTTTTGAAGCTGCTCACATGCATGCCGGCTCAGCTTTCAGCTCAGATGAGGACCAGGAATGGACCAAAAGCTCGGTTCCTCCTCTTGGATGAGACACCTGTGAAGATCCAACCCCTTGTGAGGGTGGTCGGTGGTGAGGTGGCTTGTCCTTGGGCCCCTTTCCCCCAGCCTGTCTCTTGCTCCATGCAGCACAGCTTTGGCATTTGCTAGGTTAGTTTTGCTCTCAGCTGGTCTGTTAGGCTATTTTAATATCTCTTAGTTATATTCACTGCATTACACGGGCCAGGACTTGTCTACATCCAGTCTTTCTGACCTTTCTTCCCTCCCCCAGTAGTTGCTAAAGTCCGTATCCAACAAAAATGTCTGACAAAAACAGACATCTCTTTCTTCCTTAAATCCCAAAGTATTCTTAGCAGCTGGAACTTTTGTAAGACCTTGGACTTTTAAAACAGATTTAAATTGATCCTTTCTCTATCAACAACTCTATCCCATTGAATGCAGATTTCCATTTCTGCTCCAGAGGCAAAACCAGCTTACTGACTAAAGCCCAGTTACCTATAAATCATATGCTTTACCTGAGCCATGTTTCTTCACAGGGAATTTCCACAGACCAGATTTGTAGGGCCTTTTTTAAAGATTTATTGCATATACTACAAACTTTGTAGATGTGATTGCATCCCAACAAACCATGAACTCATTCAGTACTTTGAGCACACACAGTCAAATTCTAGATGCCCCTTTCTAAAAGTAAGTTTAACCCCAATTTTTATCTACCAAAACTGTCAGGACAACCTGAGGGTTGATGGATCCTGGGGCTGGGAGTGTTGGGAGCACCCTGGGTGGATAGTGGCAGAGCCTGGCATTCAGGGCCCATCCCACCACCCCAGCCAAGGGCACTGGGCCATGAGGAGGTATGAAGAGCCCTTGGGAGTGGGCAGGGATGGTCAGAACTGGTGGTGTCCTCAGGATTGTAACAGTAAACGTGTTTGAAACCAAACAGGTTGGGCTGTAGCAAGTCCTTGTCTTCACTGCGTCTGATTGTCCATGGTGATAGTTTCTATGTGTTTCACAAATTCTGCTCTTTTTTCAATAAGCAAGACTTGTTCTGTTGCCCCAGCCTTAACACAAGATATGTGAGGGGCATCTTTATGCTAAAAGCTTTATATTCAATGATTTTTTGGAAAGGCTGATGAATTTTCATTGCATGCATGTGATGCTTTGCTCTTTCTTACCTTATCTTATTTCCAGTTGCTATTTTTCCACAGTGGTATCATTGACCTGAGTGATTTTAGCTGTTGCATGCCTGACAGGTTTATTGCACAAAAGCTTTTTTCACCCTCTGGAGGAGTTTTCCTTTCCCTACTGATGGCACTGAAGTAGGTTATCTGCCTTACCCACAGCACTACTATCCCTTCTGTAAGGCATGTGGATTGATTTCAGTCAAAGAATTAAATTATATATTCAGTTAATTCAATAGTATTGATTAAAAGGAGCCTAAATTAACATTCTCTACTCACCAAAATGAGTCAGTGTGTTTCTTTTTTCATGGCTCAAGGCCTCATTTCATCCAGTATTATCTGTAAAATCTGCTCTCAGATTTTCCCCCTTGGTGTCTTTGTCCACGGCACACATCATTTTTAGAGTGGGCTTGTTTACGGTCTACATTTCCGATGGGAATTTCTGTTTCTTTAAACTTACTCCAAAAGAGGAGTTTTATCTCCACTCTGGGGCTGCTATTGCACTTGTTAGCTCCCATCAGATTTTAGCTAACCAACTTTTGGTAGACAAGGTGTTGGCATTGGCAGATGTTTCTGTAATGGGTGACAGTGTACAGGCAGACTGCTGGCAAAGACCACAATATTCTACCACGCCAGTTTTGAGGAATGCCCATTTCTTGTTTGGGATGTACAGATCCAAAATTGTTACCATGGAGCTAGATTGCCATATGACAGCACTTTTCACACTACCAGCTTGGGGTCTGGTGAAGGCCATTAAGTATGTGTTGTTATACTCAATTTCTGACCAGAACCTCCATCTGGGAGATTCTAAGTTTTATTTTCCACGTAAGAAAATGTTCTCTATTACAGGATTTCAATATATGATTTCACAGACTCCAGACTTTTTTCCCAATGACACAAAGCCACTTCCTCATTCAACATCTGGCAGCACACATATGAAGACAGACAGCTGTCTAACGCTCCATGTTTTTACCCATTTCCTGAAATCTACTCAGCCCTTTTGCAGAGCCTTTCTCTTCATTGCTTACAACCCTTTGCCTGCCTCTTCCCTCCATCCTTCATATCGTGAAGTGACCTGCTTCTTTCTGGGCCCCTCAGGCAGTACCACTGCTCATGGTGGCACCTATTCCCTGTGTGCAGCTCAGTCCTGGTGTTCTGAGCTTCACTGACCCTTCATCTCATTTAAGACCGCTGCTGCACTTAGTTGTCACCAGCATTTTTTAATCCTGTTAGTCTTCTCTTACAATCTTACTTGCAACTTATTCATTTAAATTCTGTTTATCAGCTTGGAATATCATTTTTACAGAAGATGCCAAGAAAGAGAGAGCTGTATTGAGCAAGAGCATTGGTTTATCAACAAAGATACCCACTGGAAGAAAAACAGTGAAGTGACAGATAAACTATCAAAAAGCTTAGAATCAGTTAAGGGATAAAGACAGTTGTAAAACATAAGAAAAAACATTTTTAAAAATGGAAGCTTTTCTCATCTTCTTCTGAATCAGGTTGTGAACGCATTTTCCTTGCCTTCAGCCAGGAAGCCTGTATGAAGACAAATATGTGAAGGCAACTTGTAGTTGCAAACCCTGAAGTCACAGTTTATGACAGGTTCATTTATCAGGTAGTCAGACCTGTGCAAAACATCTCAGCACCTCCCTGAAGGTCACCACCCACAGAGCAGGGCCCAAAGGGGAACCCAAGGGGGCACCTTTTGCTGCCTCAGTGCCACGTAAGCCAGGTTAGTTCAGAACACTTCCCCTAGCAGTTTAAACTAGGTCATGCTTGTTCTGCTGAGGCAAACAAGCAACACTCACACTTTCCTTGCCACTGGCAGTGCTATGGAAGGAAAAATCTTCAGTAAAAGGGCATCAAAACCCAGCAAGGGCCAGTCATATCTTAAGGAATTTCCACTGTTCAGCCAGCAAACATAAATCAAAGGCTGCCTTCTCACTAGTGGTGTCGGTCCAGTTTAAACCATGCCCATGCTCTCTCCCCACCATTTATTACTTCCTCAGTTGTGACGTGTGAAGGGTAAGCCTACCTAGTGCTGTAGCTTGGCACCTTACAAATTATTTTCCAGGCATCTCCCACTTCTCATGCTTGGATTCCTGTTGGGGAGCAGTTCCCAAGTATGCAAACTGTGTGCCCTCTGTGGAAAATTAAGCTCAAAGATATGCTCCAGAAACAGTCTTGGTAAATAAGGACCAGGATATAGGACCAGATTAGTGCTTGTCTGAAACATAGCCTCTGAAGTGCACCTAGGATGGGCAATGGGCCCCCAGCGTGATATTTCGCTCTACAGATGTGGTCTTATTTTCCTGCACTCCTTGCTTGTGTAACATAGCTGTTTTATCTCTGCGGGTTAATGCAGCAAATAGGGGATGGAACAACTGATCCAAACTTTTCTTTTGGTTTGAGCTCTGGTTTTGTGTTTGTTTTCTTAAAACAAAAACTTGTCAGAAAAAAGTTTTGATTCTGATCAATTACCTGAGCAGGTTCATATAAATACCTTGCAAACAAATATTGTTGCAACATGGAGAAGTACAAGAACAAGGGTGCTCTGCATTGCTGCGAGCATTTATTCCTTGGGCCAGGTCCCAGCTTCAAAGAGCCAGGATGAACAACCTTCACAGTCTCTTGTGCTTTGGAGAAAGTTTATCCTTTTTGCATAGTTAAGGCTTTATCAGCCTAAGGGATAATTGATGCTTTCCATCAGTGCTCTTCTGTTAAAAGTTTCTTTCCATACATCTGCTATGGTAAGAAATATTCTTCCCCTTTGCCCCTAGATTCCTTCCTGTGTTTGAAATCAAGAAATCCCATCATAGCACAGGAGAGCTAAATATTCATTTCAAAGGAGACAGAGTTTCCCACAAAGTCTGTGAGGGCTTAAAATGACAACCACGCTGTTTTAGTGAGACACTCAGAATACTGAGAACCTACACAATATAGAGGAGAGCATTCTTTAGAAGTTTGTTAAAAACAGTATTTAGTAATACAAAAATGAAATGTGATGATGGTATCTGTTCATAATCACATTTACAATTAATGAATCTTGTCTGAAATTATCTCAAAACCATCTCTGGTATTGCACTAATGTGATAAGTTCAATTTTGGTAGTTTAAATTGTTGCCCAAATACACTTCTTGTGCTTTAGTATATTATTGTGCATAATTTTAGGATGTGTTTAGGTCTCAGTCAAACTATAACTATATAGGTTTGCCTATTTACTGAATGCATTCAAGTGAATAAACATGCCATTTCTTTGTTGTAAACAAAAGCAAAGTTCCTGGCTTACATCAGTTCGTTGTCCCAGAATAGAATCAAAGGCTGCTGAGGTAGCTTAGGTCCCTATTTAGAAATAGGAAAACCTTTGTTTTGTGTACACAGACACTAAGCACTCCAGTGTGAGATGTTAGAGGAAGTAGGGTGTTAGCAAGCCCAGTGCTAGCTACATTCTTGGCATGCATTCTGCCTGTAGCAGTATTTGGTGTTTCTGTTTACTTGCCACATATGAGAATTAGTAGACTGGAAAGACATGGTAGTCATGTTTAGTACCAGGCTTGTTAAAGGATATGTGAGACTTCATCTTGTTTCCCTCGATTCTTATCCCAACTGTTTTACCGTATACCAGTCCCCTAACACCCATAAAACTGTAGCAATGCTCATTCTTTTCTTAGTCAATGAATTACAGGATTTGCACAGGATGCAGCAGCAAGCTATAAACAAAAAAATGAAGTAGAAAACAATTCCATAAAACAGTTGTTAACATTTGAGTAACAAACACAGTAGCAAACATGGTATTTTTCAACAACCTGACAGTATCAAGCCTTCTAATTCCAATGGGCTTTCAACCGGAAACCGGGAAATAACTTGCATTTGGATGTTTGCAAATTCTTTCTTGAAACAGCAAACACCTGTGTGTGTGCATTACCAGAACTTTGTTCCTTTTTGCCTTTTCTGCCCGGTTGCTGCAAATAGGATACAGTGGAATATATTGACCAGTGAACCCTTTCCCCCCCTTTCCCCCCGCAACTGGTTCAGAATTCCACAACTGGAAAGATTTCTTTGTATTTGTGGGCAGAAGTTTTAGTACAACAGTGTGGTGTATGTGGGATCTGTCCTCCAGTTATGTTGGTAATTTTTTCCGTTGGAAAGCTACTGAATCTTTGCTAGGGTTTTTTTTTTGCTCAAAACCATTCTAAACCCTTTTAGAAGCACTGCAACACAGCTAATCCCTTCTGCATCTAACACAAATTCTCCTTCAAGTTTAAAGACTTCAAAAGCAAGTGGAAATCTCTTCACAGAGGAAGCCAAGACTGATGTATTTGTGGGACAATCCCAGCACAATCAAGTCAGATGGAGGGAAATCATCCGGAGGGTAAGCAGAATAGTGCCATTCCTCCCAGTGGCAGTTATCAGTGTAAAAACTGCAGAAGATCAAGCCCTTGCCCTGTGCACAGGCAAAACTCTGCAGCCAATGTTCATCTACTGAAGACTAATCTGGCAGAAGGACTCTGCCTAGGCTGGAGAGAGAATCTTTAAATTCTAATCTAGACTAAATTTTTTGGTGGCAACAAATCTGAAGGATATTTTGTCCTGACGAAAAATAAAAATGTGTGATTGAATTCAGGGCAGCCTTTGCTACTGACTGACCTGAGTAAGCTTTACTAGTTGAAAGAGACAAGTAGATCAACTTTGTGAGTACATTTAGTGAATCAACTTTTGTCTAGAGGCATTGGAAGAAGGTTTCTTCTTATCTTCAGAAAAATAGGTGAATCCCTTCTCAGGGAAAAAGTCAACATTAAAAACTAAACATCAAAAGATGGAGCTGATTTTTGTTAAGAACAAAATGTGTGCTAAGTTAGGGTTGTATGTTTTGCTTTTTATTAATGGCAACCTCAGAGGATACTGACTCACTGGATGACGGAAGTGCTTGTGGCTTGGGGCCCATCCTGAGCCACTCATCCTAGAACTAGGGAAGCTCTTCCCTTTTCTTAATGTAAGGAAGCTTCCAGATTCAATTGTCATGTGCTTCAATACCAAGAAATAGGGGCAGCAAAGCACTCAAGTAAGGCTCTCTAAAATGGAACAAGTTATCATCTTGTGAGGTTATCCAGCTACTGGGGAGGTTTTCTGACAGGGAACAATCAGGATTTCATCAGCCTATGAGTACTGTTCTTTTTCCACTCAGTCAGACCAGTGATTGATTTTCCAAGTCATCCATTCAACATGTCCCAGCAATATGGGCTTTGCCAGCTATGGACACAGACAGACCACAACTGTGATCTGAGGAAGAGAGTTAAGGAGCCAACCAGGTTGATTTGTTCTCATCCATTTAGTCTGCCTTCAGAGCCTCTCTCTGGTGAAAATTCCTGTGTCTTCTCTCTGCACAACTCTAGCACACTTTCAGTTGTTTTTCTGTTGTTCCCAGGAAGTGATAGATTAAAGGGCTGCACGTCTCTGACTCAGCACTCTGTTTATACTTAGGTGTTTTAGCCTGATTAGAAATTCAACTCTTCCTATTACTCAGGTGTCAGGATTACTGCTGTGGAAAACGTCTGCTTTAAGGGAAAAGAGATAAATAATTCAAACATCATACTCTAAGTCACCTTCTTCTACTACTGTACAAGATGTTTACCAGGACCTTCTAGCAGTCATAATCATTGTGATGTCTCTACTCTGTGATGCTGGCACTGTTGAAGGAAGTAGCAATTGTAAGGCGTCTTTTGCCCTCATGCTGCACTAAAGACATGGCATGTAAGAAATGGACCTTCCCAGTGGCAAGATGATAAAAGATTCTCATTGTCAGTGTATTTCAGTCAGAATTGCAGAATTGTCATTGTATGCTTTCCTAACACTTGGCCTGACCGCAGCAAGATAGCAATCCACAGCTATTCCTACAGAAAAAGTATTTTTTTAAAATTGTACAGTTAATTATTTTTAGTAGTCTATGTGTTTTAGAAAAGCACCCAAGCTAAGTAAACTTTAAAACCAACAAGGTGTCCATACTTAGATGTAAAGTGCTAGTGCAGTTCAAAAAGTCTGGGCGAGGTTCTGTTGAACAAGTTAGCTATGCATGCAGTGAAAAGATGCCCTCAAGATGCTCACAAAGCTAGGAACCTGCTGAAGCACTCCTAGGGTTTTCTTCTCATTCCTCACTTATTCACCTCTGCCTGTTTTTTTCTGTTGCTGCTAGGTACCTTTTGTTTCCAAATTATTGCCATGTCAGTGGGCTTTTGGAACTGCCTGGAGCTCTGGCTGAGGGAGGGAGTCCTGTGCATGAGTGGCAGCAGTCAGCGGTTCACAGACTCCCTTCACTCTACATGTCGGGTTTGCCGTGATGGCTCAGCTGCCTGAAGATGAGCTTGTGCTTCAGCCGCCACTGAACAGCACCGAGGTACAGAACTCTTCATGAGGGGGTCCTTAAAACATGCAGCTACTGTTCAGCAATAAAACCTGGGAACATGAAGTGATGCGTGAGCTATTTTAAATGTTAATTTTCGAATCCTTCCTGTTTTAAACATTTACAGTCGATAACAATGTTTATGAAATACACCCAATGTTATTTTTATCTAATTGCAAGTTACTCCCATGGTTTATTGGAAATGTGCTGGGATTTACAGACAAATAACATTCAAGTAGCTGGACTGCACTCTGAACAGTGATGCAGTGGGAAAGCAGCTCCAGTTTCAGTGGAGTAAATGCTGCTCAGGCCTCAGTCTGCAGCTGCCCATTAGCACAGGCTGCTGCATGGACAGGGCAAATCTGTACGTCTTCCACCTGTGGCTAAGCCATGCCAGACCTCTGTGCTGTAGACTGTAACCCCTAAAGAGGAAGGCTTTGTTCTACACCCTGGGGTCCTGTGGGTATTCTGATGTTCTTCTGCACTTGTCAGAGTTCTGAGAGCTGCACCTCACCTGTGCAATTTGGCAGTGCAGTGCCACTGCCAAGCATGATGCAGTGTTGGCACAGCAAGGGATTGGGTTGGTCTGTAAAAGCTCAAATTTAATGTGAGGCTTCCCAGTTCATACAGACCAAGAGTGGTTTCTGATTAAGACGTCTCTACTGCTTTAAAACTGTCAGTCAAAATGGGTTTCTTTTTGGTTTTGGGGAAGTGGGAGATTTTTTTTCTGAGTGACCTTAAATTACCCAGACTATACAATGGGTGGCATGATCAGGACACTCACAGTAACCACTTCTTGCTCTGTAGTCCTCCCCCAACATCTTTTGTCCAAAATACATCAGATCCATTCATGAGGTTTTCTTCTTCCAGTCTTACACTATTCCTAAAAAATTCACAAAGGCAGAATTGAGATTCCAAAAAATAACGCCAGCAGGAAACAGAATGGAGACTGAAGCATTCCCATCTTGAGAAACAGGCCAACAAAGAGAATATTGTCTTCATTTTGTAGAAGTTTATTGTCAAATTGCTTTGACCTCAGCTTTAGACTTATCTATATGTTTCTCAGTAGCAAAATTTGAAATGCTGACAGAATGGCATCAGTGCTCCTGGTGCAGTAATCCCATGACGTCTTTTGCGGTTGGTCTTAATGCTCAGCATGATAAAACAGCAGCCAAAAAGGACACATTATGTCTAATTACCCTCATTCAAACTTGGATGCTATGCAATAGACAAATAAAAATCAGCAAATGTTTTCTTGACTCAACTGCTGGCAGTTTTCAGCTTTTGAAATCTTTCAAAATAAAAGTATTTATGAAACTTTTTCAGCTAACCAGGTGCAATCCAGCTTCTAAATATAATCCTGTTTTGACCTAGAAGCCTGCCATGAGCAGTCAGCACCAGTACTGAATATTCTTGATAGCAGCACGTAAGTGCATAGGTAGCTTGTGAAACAGCTGGTGTCTCTAGCTGTGCTAAAGCTGTGCTTGGTCAGGAATATCACAGTCCACAGGGATGGCAAGGAGAGCGAGGTCTGCAGGCATGAATAGGTCACCCAATTTGTGACAGTCGAACAACATCAGATCTTTAAAGTCTGCAAGTAAAGACTTTGTATGAAACCAGAAAGCAGTCTCTGCTTCTGCAGAACTAGAGTGAAATGAAGAAAATACTGCCAATATGGAAATTCTGAAACAGCCCTTAAACATTCACATCTCAAAACTGATACCACCTAATGGTTTTTACCTAATGGTTTAGAATCCAAATAATTGTGAATGTAAACTGTGTTTTAAAAGATCTTGGGAAATCAATAGTTTTATGGTCAAAAACTATAATCAATAGTTTTTACTTGAGTTATACAGTGATGGAAAACCTGCACTTCAGAGCTGCTTCCTGGGCTGAAAGTTATGCAGTGAGAATGGGGGATTTGATCTCTGAATACAACTTTTTATAATAATCTAATTTTATTTAAACAGAATTGTGATGAGGTACATTATGGGCTGAGTTTTCTTTCACTTACTCTCCTTTTCCCTGATGAAAAATCTCTTCAGTTAAAGAAGTCATAAAAATAAGACAGAAAGAAACAGGATTCAATTTATTGAAGATAAAACTGAGATTAGGAGAAATACCATTGTATAGAGAAGTTGCGAGATGAACCTCATATAAAATTCTGTGGTAGTTCATAGTCTTGTGACATATCTAATGGCAATTTCCTGGGGGATGGGGCAGAATGGACATAGCTCTGCATAGGACAGCTTGACAGATAAGCTGTCAGATTTTCATTAAAGAGAAGAGGTTTTTTTCATTTCTACTGGATTTATTATAGTAGTTATTAAGGTCAATAAAGCACACCATCGAGTCCAGGGAAGATGACAAGAGATACAGCAAACAAGCTATTATTGATCTGTCTCGAGGACAATGAAATACCCACTGAACCATTCCCAGATCAGATACTTACTGCTTTTCCTTATTGTCAGATGACAGCTAGCTTTATGTTTGTTGTATATAAATATTCTAGCTTGCTGGAATACATATGTCGTGGTTTAGAATCTCATGGTGCACAGATGAAGAGAAACAATGTGTGCAATGAGATGAACAGATACAGATCCGGAAAAAAGTTGAAGATTCTCTTTTCTAGCACAAGTGATCTTTGTAAAAGATACTCACCATCAAAGGAATACACTGGGTATGGATATTTACATGTGCATCTAACATCTAAATACAAGTTTTCATCTTCCTCATATATTATTAAAATTAATGGATGCCAGTACCTTGTCCAATTATAAGCAATATAAAGATTTTTACTTTAAATTTTAAATTTATGTTATCATTGTTTATGGTATCATTGAAAATCCTTGACAGATTTATATAATGCATGAATTACAACCAGCTGTGAATTACCAGGTTGGAGTTCTATCAAAAGCTTCAGGTCATGTTGATGCCCTGTAGAGGCTGACCTGAAACAGAGGCTAGACAGAGTGAAAGGATAAAGGGTAGGTATTTATTGAAAGGCCTTCACAGGGTACACCTTGGGCAGTGCAGGAGTCTCACAGAGACTGCACCCAGGATGGACACAGTCGTAGGTTTTTCAGACAGATATGTTTTCTCTATTTGCATATCAGAGGTTAATTGTCCAATTACAGCTTCAGGCAGTGAAGTCCCATTCTCTTAGTTTGCTCCCCCCCAACTCACTTTTGTTTACATTTCTTGGGGCCTGAAACAGTGAGATATCCTTGATTCTCAGGCCAAGAGGGGAATTGCTGTGTCTGACCAAAATGGGAAAAGCAGTTGCTAACACTCTATATGGAGCTCATAGTTACACACTAAAAAATTGCAGGATTACAAATATATGAAAATATAAAAGCTAAAATCCTAAGGCATCAATGTCATAAACCACAGTAGAGAAGTCTGATTCACTAAAATCCCAATGGAAATACAGATCTGTAACGTCATCTTATTTGCAATTTTACATACAAACCCTACATGAGGAAATACTGATGCATATACACCTCCTTGCCTAGATTCCCTTCTCTCAACTCCTCCTGCTTCACCATTCCCTTGTTTTTGTGACTCCTCACATCTATGGGCATGTTGCTTTGCCTGGCAGCTACAGTCACTGTCTCAGCTGCAATTTTAAGGCTCATGAGTCTTAATCTCTGTCTATTCTACTTTGCATTAACACTGGACTGCCCTCTGCAGAAAAGTCAGCAAAAGCAAATATGGGACAGTTCATAATACACACAAGTCTATAGGTCAGTGAATGGGCTTAATGCATCAGAGAAAGAGTCTTTGCCAACCTCCTGGTGGAGAAATGGTGTGTCTGGGGTGTGGTATAACCCCTATCCTGATGATTACATTGATGCAGATTCTCGAGATGCACTGTCAGTCTGTGCCACCTCGGTCACCACAGTCCAGGGAGAAAGGATTTCCACCTTCTTTAAAGGAGCAGGCAAGCCAAGGTATCCATAAATGTAGCTCTTTTGATGATCCACCTTGCGTTTTCCTGCCCAGTTTGTACTGCATGGCAGAGTACAGAAGGGAATTTTACCTCACTATGAGGACATATCAGTCTGGTAGGTCACTTGCATTATGGCTGTGACATTCACGTCCAGTCTGTCCACGACTCAATCGCTTGTGTTTGACAAATGCAGACGTGGTTCATTCCAGTTCTAACATTGAATGAAAAGCTGTTTAATACAATACATTTTTTATTAATGTAGAGTCAGAGGACCTGGAAACCAGAGGGAGAACCTCTTCCATGTCCCCAGCCAGTGCACTGGTAGATGCGGCCGAGTGCTGTTGAGTCACCAGGACTCCAGGACCCACACTGCCAGCCACCCAAATGGTTTCAGAGAGCAATGCACTACCAAACCCTTGTTACTGGGACTCAGTCATGTCACCTAATGCCTGCCCACACTTAATTGAACTGTTAACAAATAAAAATATGTGGTTTACATAATTCACACCTGGATGAGCTGCACCTCACCTTATCTTCCCCAGTACTCACAGTTTAAGGTATTGTAGCTTTCTGAAAACATTGAAAATCAGGTGATATTGAAAAGGTTAAGTAAATCTAATAGCTAGCAAGGGTTAAATAAACCTAATAGCTAGCAAATAAAACCTGGAATTCAGAGCTGCAAAAAGCCAGGACTTGCAGAATTTGGCATTAGAAAGCAGATTGTACAGGTGCAGAAATATGACAGCTGTGTATGATCGTGGCCAAGAACCAAATTAAAATTGTTCATGAAATTCCCTTGTAATTAGTGCAGGGACACTGCACATCATCAAAGTCTGTGCTTGCAAGTCCAGGATTTCACAGAGTGAAATAATGCTCATGACACTGGCTATGTTTTGGTGTCATTAGCACTATTAGGCAGTGGGGAAAGTCCCTGCAGACCAGAAGGATCCCATTTTGAAGACTGATGTGGAAAAGTATTTTAAAAAACCTGCAGACTTCCATTTTAAAATGGAAGCTACATCTACCTGATTTTCAACTTTCATAGTAAGCACTTATGGAGACTATAAACATCCATAAAACAAATGGCTTGTTTGATGTATCACCTTGGTCAAACTGGATTAACCAAGCTCAGATAATTTCCCCGTACTGAAAGTGCACCTTTTACACCACCAGCTTATCTGCAGATGATTTTTTAGAAGAAAGAACATAAACTTGCAGGAGGGCACTAATTTCAATGTATTAGTTCCTTTGAAGGGTAATTGGTCAGGGGAAAATAAATCAATACAAAGAAGCCATATTAATTTCTAATCTTTGATTTTTCAGAGTAAACATAGATTCAGTGTTAAACACATGAAAATCCCATTTATGTCAATAGAAAATTTAAAAATAAATCCTGGTCCAATTTTTTTTGGGCATTTGCAACCGTGAAAAAAATAGGGGTTTTTTAAGATTCAGGGGTTTTGAAGATTCAAAATTTTTGAAAGAATGTTGTTAATATCTGATATACAGGACTGAGACATTATTAAAGTAACCACCTAAAATCAAATCGGAAAATGCAATAAAAAAGCTCCTGCAAAAATGGTTGTTATAGGGATTTTATTTTTTCTTTAATACAATGCTAATCTTATTTCTTCAAGAGAAAGAAATTGGGAAAAAATGTGGAAACTGCATCTGTCAGAAAGAATCATGCACTGGCATAGACAAGGCAAACCCCCTTGAGAGTGGCCAGTGTGCCAGGACACTGCACTAAATGCAAATTATGGTAACGTTTTAAAATGTGTGTGTTGGGAAAATAATCTGTAAGCCTTCCTCTAACTTACTGACTTTAAGAACTGCAAAGACATCTAAAATATACATGAATAGCAAAAATGATCTTCAGGCCATCATGAAAATTTGTATTGAAAGATGTTTAAGTTGTTCACTGTGTGCAGCTAAAATCTTCAGTTTGCTGTGGCACTGCAGGCATTTATGCCTGTGTTAAATGTAACACATTGTTCTAACATAATTTACAACCTGTCTAATGGAGCATAATGCATGCATTTTTATCAAGATCAGAAATCTACTGTGATCTTTGATCTGCCTAACCCAAACAGTGTATCCACATCACTAAAATGAAACATGCCTATGTGACGTGGGGTATGTACACCTGAATTCTGCATGCCAGTTTGTCAGTGATTTTCCTCTTGACCTTGGGCAACTCACTAAAAACATCTACTGGCCCACTGCCAGGCACACTTGACTCCTGTGGGACTTAGCAAAGTTGTGGAAGTAATGATTAGGCCTTCAATGCTGTGTCCCTACATTCGCTTACGTATTTGGATGCTCAAAGGCAAGATTACCTTGTATGCAAAGGTATCTCTGACAAACTTGTAAGACCTAAAATTTTAGCAGATACTCTTTTCCTGCAACTCATCCAAAGCGATAAAAGGCAGAGAAAAACAACTTCCTTCACCAACAGGCCCTAATCCTTTGTTGAATCTTCTTGACAGACCAAATTTCCCCAGGCAGCTGTTTTCTGCAGCACCGGCCCCTCATCCGTGCTGAGAACAGCTGGGAAACTCTGCCTGGAAAAAGAGCAGGAGAATTATCTTTGGGAACTTTCACTTTAGAACATAGTTCTGTTTGCAATTTTAATGTCCTGGAGCTTACGTACATACAGATGCCATATCAAAATGAACAAACAAGGATCCTGCAGGCCGAAGCACAGAGCAGACAGGAAATGCCTTAAGGTAACCCCGGCAACCTTAATTTTCTCCATTTGTGCAGTCTTTAATTTTGTCATCACACGGTAACAATTCTCCTTCGGCAGATTTCTCTGCCAGATGTTTAGAGCAGCACCAGCAACCACCAAGTTTAAGGTATCTAAGTGGTCTGTGCTGGGAAAATAACAAAAAAACAGTGGTAAAGCCCACATGGAAATTTGCTAACCTTTCAGCTCGAACAAAAACCCTGTAGTTCCTGTGTATTCAGTTTTCTCTCGTACAAAAAGTGGAGAAAACTGAGGGAAAGGAAATACCAAAAACTGCATATAAAGTCCATCTTATGTAGAAATGATACTTCTAGGATGTTGATGAGTGTTACCCAAATCTTCACTACATCTAAAAGCAGATATGCTGCTAGAAGTTCAATTCAGATCACTACCAAGCTCTGTTTCTCAAGGTTTCCTAGCCATCAAATTTATTTTTCAAACAAATATTTGTTTACATAAATGGGAAAAAATAATTATATTAGAAATTTATTTTCAATACATCATAAAATATTTTTCAATATAAAACATTTTCAAAGATCAAATTTCTTATAAAGTCCCTTTTGGGAGAAGCTTTCCCTGGAACTCTCATAAATGTGAAGGCAAAATAGGAACAGTAGCTGTTACACTGCTTATATAGTGGCTGTTTATAGCAAACACAGTTGCTGAAAATGTAATTTTATAGAGAGACCCCAGCTGGAAATGCAGTAAGATTGTTATCCCCACCCCCACTGGATTAGCTATGCTAGGATTTTGTGTTGAGGAGACTGGCAACTGGGGTTTCCCCCTGTACTAAAACCATAAATAATAATCCTCTCCTCTTCTCTCTAGCTAGTGGAGCTAGTAATCAGACTAAGAAATGCTTCTAGGACAATTGAGGAATATCTGCATTAGCATTTATGAAATATTAGGTAGGAAAGATCCTATTGGCTATTCATTTCTTCACTATAAATACTTCCACATGAAGTTACAGAAGTAAAGATGGTACAGAGTTAAAAAATAGATTACCCATACTGCTTAAATTGCAGCACTTGCTGCATGCTGACTGAGTAATCAAATGCCTTATTATTTATTTGTGCATACAAGGGCTCTACATGTGTCAGATTCACTATTTTTCCGTTATAGGTGGGCCAAAGTTCTAAAGCAGAAATCGGTGTTTTTCTCAAAAAGGCGGGTGGAGGTTGTGATTTATTACTGCTGAAGCAAAAGCATTGCATTTGAAAAATGAGTCTAGGGTATCCTCTGTAGAAAGAAAGTATAAAACTACACAAGCAACAGTAATAAGCAAAAATGAAAAGATGAAGTAATAATAAATCAGCATGAAATTAATTTAAGGACTTTGCAAGCTGATGTGCAGCTACTGTAACATCTGGAATATTCCTCTGAATAACGAGGCCAGCAGATCATGGGCATCCATTAATAATCCCTCGTTTCTTCTGGTGTCACTTACCCCTTGCAATAGATCTCCTTAAAATTTAGCATGTTAGATTCAAAACGAAAATCAGGTTATTAATCAGAGTTTGAAAAATATTAATGACAATCCCTTTTTCTTATTTTTTCTTCCATTTCAACAGGATAGAAAGGCTTTTTTACCCAAGGGCACAAATAATCTTGCTGCTTTGAAATAAGAATTTTAGTGTGGAGTTTAAAGTCATCCGAAAACATCAGTCCAGTCCTAAGATATTCCATCCATGTAATAAAAACAATAGAACGGGGGCTACAGGTTTGCAGTGTTGGTTCCTAAGTTTTCCAGTAAAACCAGGGAGGATGAAGGTCTGTCTCAACTCTCTGCTTCTACTTTTTCTCCCTTGGTGTTATGCTATGGGCTGACCTGAGTGGCTCATGGATGGGAAGGGAGTGGAAAAAGCCTCTTTTCTTGCCAAGTTTCCCCAGGGTGGGTCTGGCACTGCTCACAGTGTTTCCCCTGCCCTACAGTGCCAGGAGTGGGGCTGTTGCAGATGCCCACAGACCACCTATCCTCCTCAGGCTTGGCTCCCCTGCCAGTACTTCTGGTACTTCTTATTAAGTGCAAAGAAGTGCTAGAGGATTGGCATTAAATACAAGACATCAAGCAGCCACCAGATTGTACCCAAAGTCACCTAAAAGCTCAGCTACCCTGCTTCTGAGGTCTGCTCAGAACGATGCAGAGTGTTGGATCCAGTTGACTCAATCCATGTCCAGGAGCAGAAGGAGGTCGGGGGAAGCTGCACATCTTCTACTCCCCCCCCTACCCCTAGCTCTTCTCCCAGGCGCTGGAGAGCAGCAGGGGACCTCCTATGGCAATGTGAAAAACAACGTGCATTTGGGACAAAGGCACAACCCAGGCATGTTGTAACCAAAAGGTTTAAAACAGAGATTCACTTCAATAGCTCTGTTCAGCAGATTAGAAACTTGCAAGAAACTTTAAAAATTTTGTTTGGACAAATTGGTTTTTCTAAAATATTCACTAAAGTAAAAAGTGTAAGGTACTTAATTATATTTTCAGTCCAGAATAAAGTATTGTTGGAAATGAGGCAGACATGCCAGAAGAATGAACAGTTTGGTGGTTAGGGACGCTCAGCTGCTGTGTGGGATAATAAAGTCCAGATCCCACTTGAAATTAGGGAATGTGATTTTCTTGCTATTAATTTAATTGTTTTCTTATTCATGCCAGGAGCAAATTAAAATTCATTCTTGGGAGGTCAAAATTCACTTCATGTTCTTGCCAATGGTCTGAATTATTTATAGTGCATAATGCTAGTAAAAAGGACTAGAAAAAAAAGCTGGTTTGGAGGGGATTATCTGCATTTATATTAGCTAACCAACTTTGGATTTGACCTGCTTGGAAATAGATCAATTCAAAACCATGAGAAATAATTTCCTAAAAATTAATAATTCTGCCCACATTTTTCTAGGGCTATAAGGGCTTGAATAATGTTCACCAGATACCAAATGGGAAAGAAGAACATGGGAAAGTGAGTTACACTCACCATCAAATTTACATCCATATGCATAACCAGCATTTGTGTTTCTGCATTCTTCTCATTTCCCCATGAGAATGCAGTAATCCTACTATTCCCATTCAGGTAAACACATTTTTTTCTTTCTTTATTGTGAAAATAGCAACAGGATTTGGCCCATGGGGAAATAAAACTGTAGCAATAATTTTATGCATTATATCATTAACGTATTTTGATAAATGGTTTTGATAGAGCTTCCATCTCCCCTGCTCTTTCAGCTTCTTGATCTGAGCTTGTTCTCTAGGTCAGTGTTGAAGTCATCAACACTTTGCAGTCTCCATTATCCTTGGTGTTACAGTTGCTTGTTGTTATTTTCATACCTCTTATATTTCCAGAAGACTTGTCCAAATTTAAATTAAAGCTTAATTGTAATGTGAGGTACTTTTATTGGTTTACAACTAACATACTGGAGTACTGCATGTAAAAATAAGGTGATTTTCGGGGGTATGATATACATAGCTCAGCATTTTTCAGAACAGCTTTGATACAAATCCTCCCTAAAATCAGCTAGGATTTTAAATTAAGTGTAACACAATGGCTTTAAGGCAGGAACTGAAAGAGCCAGCACTCATCCCCACTTCTAGAAGTCCCACTGGCAAAAACAGGAATGAAATGCCAGTGGTGACCGACCCAGCAAGATCATCTCTGTGAGCAGCTCACCGAATACCTGCCTGTGCACACTGCAAGAATGCGCTCTGAGCCGTGGGAAACTGTGTGAGCTCATCCCTGGGGCTCTTTGTCTGGGCTAATTTACAAGGGCTTCCCAGTGCCTAACATCAGTTCACTTATCTCAACATCTCTGGCCATATCTCTGGAAAAAAATCCCTTTAATTCAAAATAATTTTAATTCAAAACCCTTTTAATTCAAAACCAAGTTTGGCACAAGCTTGGCTACAGCTGATGTATTCAAGGAGATTTAGAATTTTTATTTTCGGTTTGTAGAACATGCTGAAACCCATTCATATGCACCGTTAACTGGAACTTTATAGGAATTTTGGAAATAAAGTCCTCATGGATAAGAACCTATGGAGTCTAATGTTTATAATTTTCTATGGCATCTTTTGTGCAAGGATCTCAAGGCCCTTTCTAATATTAAATGTGCTTAAACACTCCGCATGCTATTTCCACTGCAAGGAAACTGTGACACACAAATAGGTTGAGTAATCTGAAAAAAGGGACATGTAACCCAGACATCCTGGACTCATGCCTTAGTCAGAGAACAATTCTGTTGGGATTAGGTATTCAGCCTGCCCTGTTAAAATGATCTAATTAATGGGATTATAAAATGAGAGACTTAATATTCCAGTAAGACCTGTAAAATGACTATAGTTTCTAATACTTGGAAAAGTGTCTGGATTGTGATACCAGATGAAGGAGACTACATTCACCAGTCACCAATCCTTTGCCATTCCCAAAAAGAAAAGAAATTGGTTTTTTGTAAATGATGAACAGATGAACAATAACTAAAAAGAAAAATCACAAATGCTAACCACCAGGAAACCAGAAGAGTTCAGTGAGCCCATCTCCCAAAATTTAAGCTGTCATAACAACGTATTTTTTTAAAAGGTAAGTTGAATTTTCAAATATGCATATGCCAGATACATAAATATTAATACAAAATGATGTCTCGAGAGAGATTTATAATAACAGAGATTTACAGCAATGCTGCACAAGTAAGTTTAGTAATTGAGTGAACAGAACATTCACTCAAAAACTAGAATAAAGTTGAAGGCAGTAGCAAGTCAAAATACAGCTTAGCAATGTCTATGAAGGTATCTCTTCTTTTACTGTGTTATTGATAATGTAAAACTATCCTGAGCAACACAAAATATTATTACTCTGATAAGGTAAATAAACATCACTGATAATATTGATTATTCTGTCTTGCATAAAGTAATTTATGAATAGATTAACAATTAAACTAGCTCTGACTTCTCCCTCTGGAAAACCTCTCTATTTCTCAGTTCTCTTTGGCAGTGACTTTCTAGACATTTTATTATCTTTTGGCATAGGTGAAATTATTCTGAACACAGCCTTCCTACAATTACTTTTCACATATACCAAGTTGTTATCACATTATCGTTTTCTGATCTCCATACCATCATATCCTTCTCTTAGGGTTATACTGTGCTATTTCCTGTATTTCCTTGTGCTGGGTACACCTTACAGGAAAGCGATATGGTAAAAGATGGAAAGCTACCAGTGTGATTCTCCGCTCGTTCTCCCTGTCAGCAGGTCCAGGACTAGCACAACTCCTTCTCTCAAGCTCTTATTCTCAGCTGGTCCTATGAGATTTTGGCTATTTTTGTGCCACACCACTGTTATCATCCAGTATAGATGATGGGGAATTCTCCAACCAAACTGACAGAAGATACCAATGAATAAGAAAAGGTTGTGGGAATGTGTCAATATCAATGGAAATTTCATTTGGGGACACTTTTGATCCAAATTATGTACATTAAAATAGCCGATAAGCCAGGCTAAGGTTTAAATTTCTCCTTGGTCTGATTCAGCTTCACAACACGGACATCAGACTACAGGTGAATGCTGAGCAGGTTTCCCAGTCTCTGCTGTTGGAACGGTCCATTTCTCATTCTTTTTGTCATGTTCTGTGGAGCAAGGACCTGAACCTTAGTTTCCACTGCCCCAAGTTACAGACGTCATGACTGGGCTTTGCAAAATATTTAATGATTAACACAGAAAAGCTTCAAAGGGAGAAATAGAAATATCCTGCCCAATTCCACTCTTTCCAAGAACAGTCACCCTGCGGGGGTAACATATTCTGGTATAAATGAAGACACCGGAACAGGGAGTTACATGAGTGGCCTAGAGGATCACCCAGACACGTTAGCTATTCTGAGACAACTTCCTTCATCATCTTGGTGGATTTGAAGCAGTTTTTAACACGCAAATTAGTGTGGTATAGGTAAAATATTCCCACCCAGTTCTAGCCCTGTGGCTATATGGAGTTGCACCAAAAGCTCATCTGGCTCCCAGGCCTCTGAACCTGGGCAAACACAAAGTTAGCTTAAAATCTTTTCCTGCACTGAGATGACTATAAATTGGTTCTGACCCTTTATAGGTTCTCTTCTGCATCTGCAGAAGAAGCTGTTCAGGGAATATTTAAACTACACATTTAACTTGATAATGTTTTTCTTCGCCCACCTCTGCATTTGTATAGGAGTAATTCCCAGGAGTTCTGATGTCAGGTACAATCCTGCTGTCCTAGCCAATGATGCCATAAAAAGAATGTCCCAGCCTGAAGAACTTCCTCCCTCAGGTACATCTTCCAATACTTATGACAACATTTATGTTTTGGGGCTTTGGTTTTGGCTTGTTTATTTGAGGTTTTTTTAAGTGGATAAGCTGGGAGACAGTGGAAAATCAGCTACTGCTCAAAAGCACACCCTCTCTGCAGATTTGGAAGACTTCTATGTGGAAATCTGGGCAGGAAGTAACTTATTTGGGAACTGTAATAGCTCTGCAGGTTTCCTATTCAGCTGTTGCACAGGTGGACCTTGGAGGAATTTCCTTTTAGAAATTAAATAAAACCATATGGTAGTATCTACATGCACTAAAGAACTTGAATATAAACACAACATCATGACTTATTTTTTATTTAGGACAGATGGTATTTATAAAGGGACACAAAGGAAACACTTAAGATGGGAGATACACGGTACAAAACAGGTGAGTCAGAAGAAAGGTTCCAGTCTTGTTTTGCAAATTAAGTCTCTTACTGGGTAAACAAGGCTACTCTCATTCTCAACAGAACAGTAGCAAAAATAATATTAGGGGCCTAATTTCCAGCCCTTTGTACACGTGTCAAACAATGACTGTTTTTATTCGAAAACATGAAAGACAGGACTTGCAGTGATGATGCAAATCATAACTGAAGTGTACTTGCAAAGAGCTGCAGAGGCTGAAGGAAGTATGCATCATGTCCATTGAGTCTGGATCTGCTCCATACTGTTAGTCACCCAATTCTGCATGAACTGCTGCTGTAAACCATCAAAGGATGGGGGATGTTAGCCTCCTGCAACGCTGGCTGGAGATGGAAAGGTGGTTAAGTCTATCTTTCTCATTAACCAACACATTATAAATTCATTGCTTCACAGAACTGTGGCAATAAATCACTGGTAGCTTTTTTTAGATCACCAACTCTTCTAACATTAACTTCCTAAATGTCAAAGCACTCTCCTATTTTTTTTTAAGCAACCCAGAAGGGATTACTGTATTTATGATGCAGAACTGGGGTCCAGTGGTCTATCTTCTGCTCCCTGTAGTACTGTTGAATTCATGTCTGACCTTGCCTTGGGACACAGTGCCATGAAACAGTTATTTTGTATTTAAAAGGAACTAAAGCTTCCATGCATCCCACAATATTTGTCAGTTCTACTTCATTGTGAGGAAAGAAATTATGCATTTTGTTGCAGTACAGGAAGATATTTTATACTTCATTATGTTGAAGTCATAACCACAAGCACGACATGTTGCCCAATACCAAAAGGGAATCGGAAAACATTTCAACAGAACAGTTCTTAATGGTGCCTTAGCAAAGATACTTTTACTTTGTCATTTTCCTTTTGCAGCAGATGTCGCAACAACTAATGAGAGCTTGTCCATTGATATAATCCAGCTTTGTATCAGGCAATTCAAACTATTAATCAAAAATATTCATTTGATCCTCAAAATCCAGGCGATGAGCTTATCTTTCAAGAACTGAGTAATAATTTAGACTCTTCTTTTAGCCTCCTGCTCATCACATTTTTTTTAAAGTTTTCAAATTTTTTTCTGTAGCGACAAAGACATGCAATACTTAATTTGAAAATATATGATATCCTTTCATTTCTAGTGTTGTCTTTAAAAAACACCTATCACTTTGCCTGTCCTTGATAATAAAACAGGATTAACCAAATGTTAGTACTATATGCTGTGTGACATTAAGAATTTCATTTCCAGTCAGGAAAGAGTCATGTGCTAAAAACCTGTGTGCCATATGCCAGCAAGTGAACATACAGTTATCCAGTCCTAAAAGACTTCTTCATCTATGTATATTATTGAGATTTAATGGGTTAAGGTTTGTTTTTATAATTCAGGATGTAGAAGAAATTGGTAAATTTCTATGCTTGCAGCCATGAAATCAAAAATTCTGCTTAGCAGTGAGCCCACATCTCCTTGTTTGGCCTTTTTTTCCTCGTGCAGATGCTGAAGCTCTTTGTCTTGCCCTTGATGGCCTTGCCAGTTCAAGCTGAGCTTTGGCTTTCCTAACCCCACTTCTGCACATCTGGGCAATATTTCTAAAGCCCTCTTTTGCAGCCTGGCCCCATTTCTGATTCCTGTGTGTGGCCATTTTGCAGTAGAGTTCTGTCATGAATCATAGAATCATTTAGGTTGGAAAGGACCTTTAAGATCAGCCAGTGCAACCGTTAACCTGGCACTGCCAAGCCCACCACTAAACCATGTCCCCAAGTGCCACATCTACACATCTTTTAAATGTCTTCAGGGATGGTGACTCCAAAATTTCCCTAGGCAGTCTGTTCCAGTGCTTAGTATCACTGTGTAAGCAGGGAGGAGAAAACAAGGAAAGGATAGCAGCATTTTTCAAGTAATGTGAAAGTCATGAAAAGACATGTGAGAAATTTTGGGACGGTATCAGTAAGTGAATGGACAACATGCTGAGAAAGGAATTTCAGTATTTACAGGTAGGCAAAGTTTACGCTACTCACACCTGCTTCATAGGTTCTGCAAGGGTGAAATACACAAAAATAATCATTCAAACACTTCATAATGCACACTTTGCTCCCTGATGCTACCATGTCCCCCTTCCTCCAGAAACCACTGCCTGAGCTAGTTTTGGGAAACAAGAGCTTTCCCCCTCTAATGTTGAAGCTGAAACCCAGCTCTCTCTGTCCTGCAGGGCAGGAGACTGTCCTGGTCCCTATCCCATGCAGCTTCCACAGCCAGACTCCTGCCTGCAGCTTTGTAAATCATGGCAGGAAAGGCAGCTGACTGCCACTTGGGCTGTGATGACGGTCTGTGATGACAGACCAGTAATGCAAAGCTATTGGCAGAGCAGATGGATGGACAAGGGACAGGGCAAATAGAGCCAGGGAGACACAGTTCTCCTTAAACTGGGGGTGCAACCTCACCTGGTCATCCTCTCTCAAAAAGAATGCTACACAACTGGAAGGCTGAAAAACATTTCAAGGACTGAATGTTAAGACTATTTAAGACTATTAGGGCAACATGACAAAAAACTATTTATAATAATGTTTTGCAGAAGGTAGATAAGAGGTTCATATTGTATCCAATTTCCTTTACTATGGGAAATGGGAAATGTCTGCCAAGATGTTCTTCTATTACACTTGACAAAGATCTGCAGGAAATTTATATTTGTGATTTTTATGCCTTTAAGCTAATGCAAGGCATGGACTGAGGGGACTGGCACTTTGTACAAAAGCTCTCCTAGGGCATGCAAGTGCATGAGTATCCTAGAAGTAGTCTCCAGAAAAGGAAGCAGTGCTTATGGGTCGGAGAACTTCTGTGCTTGAGGTCCAAGAGGCTTCATGTTCAAAGACGGGTTTGCTTTGCTTCCAGTCAGTGCAATTCCAGAGGAGTTACTTTGCTCCCACAGCTGCTTCACTGCATTGTGTGGATACATCAGTCTGCCCAAGCTTTTTATGGCTTCTTACAGCGTACTTCATTGCCTAATGATGATATTGACCCTGTGTTCAATACCAGTGGACTTGACACACAACAGTTTTAGACTTGGAATTGCTCAACTCAAAAATCAAAGAGGACATCTTCACTGGGAATGCTGTGGCAACCTCCTGTGCTACTCTGGTCAAGAAGAACTACAAGATTTGACCTGTGTTGAAACACGCAGTTGAAAAGCTAGCCAAGTAATGGAACAACTAATATGTTTTCCGCCTGGTGCAGTCCTACACTGCTGTGCTATTCACGTGCCATACTAACCAGTTCATGGGTACTTCAGTCAGGTTAACATTATGCTGTCTCTACAGAAGTGGCTTCAACATAGACAGCCTGTCACAAAAGAGCCCTGAGAAGGCATAAATGATTTGTGCTTTTCCTTCTATTATTCAAATTTTGAATAAGAACTTTAGATGAACAGGACTGGAGGAACAAAACACTCATAAACTTTTACAGACCTAGAAGTAGGCATCTGGAGTCACTGCCTTACAGTCTTCCCAATAGTTCTCTGATATAAATGACATTTGAGTAAACTTTCATATCAAAAAGACAACTCACCTATGCTATCAACAGTTGGTAAATGATTTATAGGATCTGTATCCAATAACTAGGTGAGAAAAAATGCTGGAGTATATTCTGCTGTTAACATTGTCAAAAGTAATGCCATATCTAAAATACTTCCCGTCAGTTTTAGTAAATCAAGTGCTCTAGTGAGTAATTTTAACCTTAACTTCCTGATGTAGGCACAAATTACAGTTTATAGGAACTTCGCACAATTTTACCATTTTAAAAAATGCATGGTTAAGAACACACTTCCCTCATCCTCAGGTGATGATGTACTTTGACCTCTAAAAGGCTTCGCTGGAAAGACTAAAAAATTTGCCATCATTAGTAGTTCCAATATAAAACTTGAGCAAATATGATTGATCAGTGTTGAAAAGGACCGAGTCATACAGAGACATAACTATAGGGAAGCACCCGTTCTTCTTTAACTTCCTGGGTATTATGTAAATAAATGTCTTCCTCAACCTCACTGACTTCAAGTTTGGAGGTAAAGTTCATATACATATTTAATTTAGCAGTATGAAAGTCCTTAGAAAAGACCTGTACTTCAGGACTAAAAATCAGATAAGACTACTGCTAAAAAAAAGCCTAAACTGTTGCGGTAAGCTTGGAAAAACCACTCAGAATATTTATTTAGGATAATATCAGAACACTGGTATTAGAATTATTGTTGGGTTATGCAACACAATTTATTCTAATAGTGAAAATTTTACTTTAGACAGCAGTGTTAATACATGGCAACAGGTAAAAAAGTTCCTGATTGGAATTTATGAGCTAAATTAAGACTATTGACACAAAAATCATAAGCACTAGAAGAAGCTGCTAAGGGTAAAAAAAGAGGGGTCAAATAAACAAGTAGAGGCCAGAGGGATAAAAAAGATGAGCTCTGTGTTTGCTTATTTGCAGCAAGGTTAAGTGTCACAAATGCTGTGATGAAGATTTGATAGAGAGCTCATGAAAGAAAGAATTTCCAAGATTCGGTGGCCAGAGATGAAGTTCAGAGAGGTGAAGTTCACACCACAAATTACACAGAGAGATTGTTTTCCTTTCAGAATGAAATGTTTTATAGTATGTTACAATTTACATAAATTACCATGCTGGATGGAAATTGCTTGGTGAGGAAGTTGTGTGGCCTCTGCTAAACAGATAATACAGAAAACAGTAACTCCTGACTAGGCAAGGTGTAGTCTTGCTTAGTGGGTTTAATCCATACAGGCCTGCTTGAGTCTCTTCCCATTCCTTACATTCACATCTTTAAAACTACATATGGCAAATGAGAAATTTTCAGATACCAGGACAGTAGGCTACACAGACTGTTTGGGGGAGAGAGAATTTCCCTCATTTCATTTTGCACGTATCAGATGGGCAGCAGGTCTGAAAAGGGGCTTTATTCAAAATGCCTGGTACAATGGCACCCCCACTGTAAAGTATGATGTAGAAAACCACCCTTTATAAGAAGCAAATTAAAATCTTTAATTTCTTCTAGAATTATATAGGTAATAAATCCCAAGACTTACTCACTCTCTCATGGCAAAAGAGAACCAAAATGCATTTGTTTTAGTAAGCAATATTACTTCTATGTATGTGAGTTTGAAGAGGGAAAATGTACCATCTTTAAAAATAAAGTTTTAAAATAGTATCTGTGGACAGACTTCTATTAATCTTTCCTCAAGCTTTGCAACTGATTGAAAATAGGGTCCCCAAGGAGAGAAGCTGAGGCTGACCCTCCTGCCAGCTGGAGAGCTGCAAGCAGGAGAGCAGCCTCGTAACTCTAGGCTGGCACATCCTGCCTGGTGCACTGCAGGGATCTCTGGCCGGAAAACCAGGATACTGTTATCAGTGAGATGTAGGGAACATGGCACTTCTTTAGGAATGACTGCTCTTTACGGAAAACCTGTCTTGGACAGGTCAGTGAAACCCTGCTTGCCTCAGATATGTTTTGTTCATCAGGAAGGACATTCCAGTACTTAACAAATGAGTTCAACATGGGAACTTCCTCCTGTGGGTCAAAGCATGGTGGGCAGTCCTGAGGGAGCGCTGCTAAACCCAAACTGGGAGGCTGGGGCAGTGTTGCTGGGGGAATGGAGAGCATGAGGACAAGGAACAAGAGATACTTTCAAAGCAAGACCTGAAGTAAACTAACATAAAGGAGAGGAAAAACAGAGCAACAAGTGAAAAGAATGAGGGTAAAGAAACAGATGAGACTGAGACCGTCCAGGCTGGATGGAGCTTTGAGCAATTTGGTGTAGCAGAAGATGTGCTGGTCTGTCGCAGTGGGGTTGGAACTAAATGATCTTTAGGGTCCTGTTCAACCCAAAATATTTTATGATTCTATCATTGTCCCACTACCACATATAACTTCTCCATAATGTGAGCCATTCATCCAATGTGATACCAAAAAACATTGGCAGAAGCAGAAAATAAATAGAAATTCTAATTCTCTCACTGATTGTGAAACTATATTTCCTTTACTTTTTCTTTTTGATGTCAAGCCTATAATTATTTTTTTAACAGAGGTTACATTTATCTTCCATGGATTGATAAAAGAAGCCAGTCTTTACTATGCTTGCTATCAGAACTTCTGCACAAATCTTATTCCTGGGTTACTTAAATGCTCATGACACAACAGTTAAACAGTCACCTGTAATGAAAAACTTCTGTTTTACAGTTTCACAATGCCTATGATCTCAGGATTTAAGGCCTGGCAGTAGATACGGAGAAGCAAAGTTCTACAGTGCTGGAAAAAAAGAGGCTAAACAGTGTGACCACGTAATGAATCATCTAAATTATTTTTTGCCTATGCTCTTTGCAGTTACTTATGACAAATTCAAAAAGTTCAACAACAGGAAGAATGAAACAAACAGATGGCATTGTGTTTCAGCTCTGGCTACAGTTAAACTGGGCTTTTAACCAAGGTAGACCTGTTCTTTTCTTTCGTATGCATCATCACTGATCTGAGAATGCAGTTTCACAACTGAAATTTCTCTCCCGTTACTTGCAAGTGATACCTTTGCAGTGCAGAACCATCAAAATGGGACTTCTAGATGCCTGGTAATTACTATTCTCTACAATTCATATTATATATTGCTTACAAAAAGTGAGTAGCAAAAAGGAAAATACATCAAGGCTAATGAAGTTCTTTAACTTTTACAAGTGGAAGAGTACAGTATTTACCCCTTGTTTATGGGGAAATTTGAAAAACTGCTTTGTCAGAAAAATTAATTTAGTAGACTTAGTTCTGTTACCTATCCACAAAATAAGAAATTATCTCCTGCTGATTTCAAATTAATGGCAGAAGGAAGAAAAGTACCAAAGTAAGAACATTTCTGAAATCATGCAGTATATGTCAAGAATACGTTGAGAAAGGAAGTTGTATATAGAGAGAGAACTTACAGAATGTCAGCTGCTATGGGTGCTGTCTTTTTCTCCAGCCACGTGTTCCCAATCCCCTTCCTGCACAATTTTACGCCAGTTTGGTCTGGCAGTAAAAAAGTCCATTGTAAATTTTGAACTTTTCTACCAGGTTGGTGTTTGACAGGTTTCACACCCTAGAACCCTTTTACCAAGAAGTCACCTAATCAATATTGTCAATGGGGGGATTGTAGCAGATTGTAGCAGCGCTCTTTTCAATAAATTTGGGCTGCCTTGAGGCTGTCGTTGGCTAATATGCCAACCATAAGGGACAGTATTTCAACTGTATATTGGTCTCCATTTGATTCTGTGTTGGGTTTTGCTTTGCACCAGCATTTCTTTTCCTCCATTTATCAAATGCCATTTATCACAAAAGTTTACGGAGGAGACTAACAAACACATTTAATACTGCTTTCTTCTCATACTTCACTGCATTGGCATGTTATCATCCAGTGAGAAACACAGTATCGAGCAGCACCCAGTTTGTTTTGATTGTATTGTGATCCTGAAGGGGTTTGGCCAACAATGCTGTTATAAAATGTATTTAACTTTTGTAGAAAGTGCCACAGGCTTCCATTCAAGCTTTTCCTTCCTTAATAAAGCAGTCACAATCTTAATAACTCTAAGTAATATAGCCCTTGAGTTCCCACAAAGAAACTATTTTGGAGCATTTGCTGATCCGCTGTAGAAAAGTATAGCATGAAACCAATGATAAGTGGAATTGTTTTACGTTACATGTGTGCTTATTGTTTCATAGCAGAATGTCCAAAGAGGAAATACCTCAGACAGAGACCATCATGAAAGCATGGGATTAACAGCAGAATCAGGGCTAAATTAAATAAAGCAGGACCCTAAACATGTATTCTCTTTGGAGGTATATTTCATTGCAGGTCACTGTGAAGTGACACACAAAGGATAAGAAAAGAAAATTGCATTATGAGGCAATTTGTTGAGGACAATGAAGAGAAATGTCTAGCTGAAAGATGTTACAAGGTTTACTAGGTCATAAAATAGCAGATGAAATTCAGATAAATTTAGAACAATCCTAAATTTATACACCCATTACTATAGGAACTGAAAACAATGTTTCCATGCAATAATAAGATCTAGGGGTTATACTTCTCCAAAAACTTTGACTCTGTGTCCAATAGCAAACACAAAACCAACCACCACGCCACTATATAAAATCCTATGTTTAAATACTCCTGCTAAATGTACCCTACATTTAAAATACTTTGTACAGATCCATTATCATTCCAAATATATGCAGGAGAACTGGAAGAGGTGTAGAGAAGAGAAAACACATGGAGCAGTTTCCACACAGCATGTTGCCTAAGGGCAGACCTAGATATTTAAGGAAGGTATCGCTTAAGTCTTATTATCTTCTTTCTCTGTTGGCCTCTGTCATAGGCAAGATATTAGATGGACTTCTAGTATGAATCAGTGCTGTTTCTCCTTATGTTCTTAATCAAATCTTGAATCAAATAAAGCTGTCTGTCACCATGCAGTTGATCCAATTTCACCTATGATTAGAGAATGATGGTTGTTTTGGCAACGGTAAGCATTGTGCAAGGGTTAAATAATGAGTACCATTTCTCTCTTGGACTACTAAGCACATCTAACTCTTTCAAACCCTAGGCAGCCTTGACCACAATAAAGCATTTTGCCTGAATGATTCTCTAGTTTTAAGACTATCCTTCGTAAACCACAGATTTAATTTGTTTCAGTGCAGATCATTCACTCAAGTCTCCCAACAAGTGAGGTTTATCACAACGATATATTTTATCCTCCTAGAATAATACCAGTGGAAAGCCTACAGTGAGGCATGCTCATTGAGAATCCAATACAGACCAATCTCCTTTTTCATAACCTCTCTTCAACAATGTCAATAAACAGATGCTGATGAAGAGTAAGTATAGAGCACGAGACTTATCTCAAATACTCTCCTAACCCCCACATATTTTCAGATCGACATAGTCTAGGCCTAACATGATTTGTCCATTTAAAAACGCTAAATAGATCTTTTTTCCAACTTATCCTTTTCAACTCACACAAAATTTAAGTATCTACAACATTCTTTGGAAAGGAATTCTTCAAGTCTGCCACCAACTGTGCCAAAACCCACCTTCTTCCATTTGCTTTGGATTCAGTTCCTGGTAGAAACCTGTCATACACTGCAAAATACAGCGAGCTCACAATCTTTACCATTATGTCTACACAGTGCATGATTCTGAAGACCTCTATCACACTGCCCTTTCTTTTTCAAATTGGGAAACCCTACAGTGGCTATGGTTATGGCATGTACTCAATCATCCTTGTTTATCTTCCTTGAAAAGCTTTTCTGGTCTTAGTGAAACTTGTGGGGTGTTTTGCAGCCTATCTTGAGTACAATATAAGGTTTTGAGCACCACAATATAAAAAAGACATTAAGCTCTTAAGAGAGTGTCCAAAGGAGGGCAATGAAGGCAGTGAAGGGCTGTGAGGGGAAGCCGTATGAGGAATGGCTGAGGTGACTTGGTCTGTTCGGCCTGGAGGAGACTGAGGGAGCATCTCATTGCTGTCTGCGACTTCCTCATATGGGGAAGAGAAGGGGCAGGCACCAACTTCTTCACTCTCATGACCAGTGTCAGACTCGAGGAAAAAGCATGAAGCTGAGTCAAGGGAGGATTAGGTTAGATATTAGGAAGAGGTTTTTCACCCAGAGGGTGGTTGACCACTTGAACAGGCTCCCCAGGGAAGTGGTCACAGCACCAAGCCTGACAGAGTTCAAGAAGCATTTGGATAACGCTCTCAGGCACATGGTGTGATTCTTGGAGTGTCTTTCTCAGGGCCAGGAGTTGGGCTTGATTATGCTGATGAGTCCCTTCCAACTCAGCATATTCTATGATTTTAGGTGGTCTTTTTTTTTTTTTTATGGTAAGGGGGGCAGAACTGCATGCAATATTAATGCTGAGGGTGAACAATGCATTTATGTATGCAAAATAATGCTATTGATTTGCCCTTCATGCCTTTCTAAATTATGCCTTTTATTTTGCTTTTTCTGAACTCTATTGAGTAGACATTGAATTGACATTTTCCATTGAATTGCTGTTCATAATCCAAAGGCTTCACTCCAGAATGTCACTGGTCAGTGCAGAATCCATTATTTATACAAAAAGGAATTCTTCCACCTTACCTTTACCTGCACTGAATTTCATCTAACATACTATTGTCCAGTCACTAGTTTCAAAAAGTTCTACTATTCTTCTTCATTGTTGTCTTCATCCTTACTATCAGAAAGAACACAAATCCTCTCTAAATCCTTTCACTTCCTACTCAATGTCTTCCTTGTCTTCTCCTTCCCCTGTCATTTAGGTAGCATGGATTTGAGCATGGACCCCCACAGACCTTGGTGACTTTTCTGAAAGGCTGTAATTAACATTTTCCTTCATTCATTGCATCCCATCTCATAGCTGATCCATGTCTTACCCCATGGCTCTTTGGATTTCCAAGAGCTTTTGACAGAAACTGACTTGACTAATTATGAACCATCCATCTTCCCACACGAATCACATGTATTCACATTCCATCAAGTAAATTATTTCTCAGAGTTTTACTAACTTGTTTGTTTTAAATTTTGTGCTACAGATGTGTAGTTTTGTTCCTTCTCCCTGGAACCTGTTTGAAAGACTGGTATAATATCTGCAATTGTTCCAGTTGTCATGTACCTAAATAGTTTTATACGAAGTGGCTACACATTCCCCTTGTCAATTCAACAATTTCATTCTTGACTTCTCTTAAAGCCCAGGGATAAACACTGCCCATCATTACTTAGTATTTCCATCACCAATGTTTCCACTACTTCTCCAGCCACTTAAGTGTCAGATGTACTCTCTGAGGAACATCTTCTCTCTCCAAAGGCATCTAACATGGATCTCCAATTTAGTTCACAATGAAAGCTTAAGTAAAGAATGTATTGGGCTTCTCAGCAGTGTTCTTGCCCTCTCAGTGTTCCTTCAATGCCATGAGCACCATTTGGCTCTGAGGCCTCTCTAGTATGCTTCCTGCTCTTCAAGTGTCTGCAAGAAAATTTAATATTCATTTGATCCTTTTGGCTCATTGTTCCTTGAGCTCTATTTTGACATGCACTATTGCATTTATACAATTAGTCTGCCAGAGTTTAAAATCCTTTTTCTTTTCCTCATTTGGATACAATTCCATCGTTTTGAAAGATGTCTTCTTATTCTAATAATCTACTTATTGTTTTGATTAGACATGCTTGCTTCCTTTTCACCCTTATTCAAGCCTTCTTAACAGGTGGTGCACAAACTGCCAGTGTGCAGTCCTGCACTAACCTTCTTTTCCTGCAAAGATTTGCTCACTTTAGATTCAATTTAACAAATTCCTAATTTTCACATATGTACCCTTTTTGAAGTTGTGTACCTCTGGGGTAGTGATGGTGAGGGGTGAGACTGATGGCGGGGGCTAAAACCGTTCTCTGTAGGGATTCTGAATTTGAATTTAGACCTTGCATGCACACCCATTAAACATTGAACACCGGTTTTGTCTAAGGAGGGATAGGTTAAGAACTACAGGTCAGGACTTACTGGGTTTAAAAGGAGTAATTTCTCTTGGTGTCTCAAAGCTGCTTAAAAATTGGCAATGTGATTAAGAACCACTCAAGGATTTTGTACTAATGAAAGTCAGAGGTACTAAAAACTTCATAGCAGGCATTCAACGATGGACTGTATTAGCAACATTAGCAGCCTTCAAGTTAAAGAATAATTTATATAACTAAGAGCAATGTCCTTTTGTCATTTATATACTATTAATCAGCAATTCCCCTTTTATTAACTTTAGTATGTTACACATGTTATTTGGTGTATGTCAACCATACACAGCTTTAGTACATTGTTTTAATTAGTTGAAAGACAGGGAGGCACTAAAAATACACATTAATCAGTGAGAAAGCTGAGACATTAAGCATTCTTTAGCTTGTTTTTAAGCTGGTACTTTACAAAATCCCTACAAGCTCTCTAGATCTTTTGATATGCCTGCAGAACATGGTAGTTTGACAACATCAAATTAACTTTTGAAAGAGTCATTTTATGAGATACATCTACTTTTTTTATGAATGACTTTCCTTTTTTAAAGCTGAATCCTCTCAGGAAAATGCAGCAATTTCAGTTTATTTCAAACAGATAATATCTTATTGTGGTTCAATTCAAGATATTATTCAGTAAAGAAATTTGGCTGGGATTTGTGTTACAGTATAAGAAATCAGTAGTCCTCTAAAAATACTTGGAGTGCCTTCAAATTGTATTATTAGTACTTCTTAATATATTGAACAAACCCCTGAGAGTCATGAAAGGTGATACGATTAATGTAAGCCAAAACCATGAAGACACTGAGGGGGAAAAAAAGTCATACTATACTCTATTTAGAAAGTATGATAATGCAAGTTACAGACAATCAACTTAAACAGTACGGGTAACTATTTCTGGCATGGTTGATGAGAGTTTTATTTTATAGTCTTAATATTTTTCAAAGGCAGTAATTTTCAAGCCCTTTTCCATATCTTATAAAAGACAATTCTAGCAGCGCCTGTCAACAGAGCTGGATTTTTAATATCATGGCACAGAGCTCTATCATTTAAGGCAACGGTAATCACAGTAGACTGCTCCTCTCTGCTCGGGCAGATCCCTGGGGGAGACACATATGACTTTTGCTAAGCCTTTTCAGACTGCTGAATCCAATCACTTCTAGTTCCTCACAGTTCCTACTGCCTACTTTCTTTTATCCTACTTCCATAGACCTTTTCTGTTGCTGTCTGTCCACATTCTTACTACTCCTTGTCCTTTTCTTTACTATCCTCTCTCCCCTCTCTGAACCCTGTTGATAACTCATATTATCCTTTTATTCTTTATACCCTTAATCTTCTTCAATTTACTTAATTTTTATCAACAGAACGATGTCTTTTTCTGTGGTATTGGTCATAGAAACAACTTCAATATTTAAGTTGATGCTCAAAACCCACTTCTCCTTAGGCAAATACCCCAAGGAAGTTCAATCTCAATTGCGTTTGAGAAATACAAGAATTTGGTAAACAGGAGCTTATATAAAACCCTAGCTACCGAGATGTTTGTAGCAGTTAACTGACCCTTTGACAGTGTCAGAAGAGCCTGTAACAAAGAAGGCCCTCCAAATTTAGCTCAGAATCCAATAATTAAAATTAAATCTAGGAGCTAACCCTCCCCTTCATTTCCATATCTTGTCCTGGCTCTGCCTTCACGCAGTGATGTCTGTGCAATGCATCAGCTTCTGTGGAGAAAGTGATAATTTATTACTTTTTTTTCTGAAAATTTCAAAAGGCAAGGACAAACTGTGGCACCCTGTAGGCACAGGGTGCACATATTCTCTTGTATATGCTTCTACTTTCATATAAACCCCTTCCCAAACCCACAGCTATTGAATGGTAATTAGATACATGAATAAGAAACCCCATAATTCATTATTATCACTCTGAATTGAGCGCTGCATGATATTAAACACTGGGTAGTCAAAACCATCATGGGCAGCCTCCACTCCGTGCAGCATGAATGACCCAGGCTAATGCTTTCTTGGGAAAAAATACTTTGAGAACAAACATTGTGACCAATCACATTATCATCCCTTGTTAATCTCTTTCACAACCTCTGGCAACCTGAACATTTCAAATTCTTTCCTAGTGACATCTGTATTCATGCATCTAACTCAGACTAAAACCCACAGCAACAACACTACCCTTGTGTAAGGAAGCATCACTGTCATCCCTGTTCCTGCACTCACCGACACCCGTCGCCCTTTGGAGCCCCGCTATCAGCTCTTTCCTATTGATCCAGTTTGCATGACCAGTTACCAAAGGCTGTCCCACAGCCACCTGTAAACCCCGCACCTTCTAGTTTCCAGCTGAAAACAGTCCTGCTCACTCATTATTTCTCTGCTCTTTCCATACAAACTCCTAATGCCTGTCAAACATCCCATTTCTGTCCTTTGGGAGTTGGCTTAAAGCTGCAGGGCAAAAAAACCCCACAAACAGATGGCAGAAGTTTCCTTGGAGTTATGCATACTCCGTCTACACTCTGCCTAGGCTGAACAGCGCACCCTGCTTAAAGCATCTTACACAACATGGCAGGGAAAATTAACATATTACACTGACCAACATGCTTAATTTAAAAGTTTCAGTTGGGTCAGGATTTTAAACTGTCAGCTTTTTTTTAGTTGAAATGTATTTTTTGGGCTCACTCCAATTAATATTTAAGTAAAGTGTTTTCTTCAGCACTTAACATGAATATCAGCTGTAAACTAAGACAACTTATCGGGAACAAAAATGCAGACTGTGCAAATCCACAAATTTCACCAATATTTGCAGGATCAAAATAACTATACTGAAGATCACAGGAACTGTTCAAAGAAAAAGGGGGTATTCATACTGGTTTAAATTCACACAACTTCAGAGCTTGAACTTCTCTGGGTAGCCTTTGCATTTTGAAAGTACTGCAGATAAGAACATCAAAGCTAGTAAACCTGAACAGGAAAAGAGGTTTCATAGACTGGTCTGAGGTACTTGTCAGCAAACCTAATTTAGCATAATATTCAACCGTGCCCCAGATAGAAGCACTTGAAGTATGTGACAGCTCCATTCCCCAACTCTTACAGGCATGCCTACATGCCTACTTCATCAGTCATACACCAGAAACTATAGCTCTTTTGTCTTCCATGGGGCAGTTTTCTGAAGCTGCCGGAGGTCATAAAAGTCACAAGGATAGGCAAACAAAGGGAAAAGATGTTTTTCCTTTAGGGAAAGTCAGATTCAGGGTTCTAGTTCTGAGCTGAGAGACTGCTGGGAAAAAGGAAAAGAAATGTGGGAGTAACACTTATTGCAATACAGTCAGTTTGACTAAGCAGATTTAGTGACATCTCCTATTCTTCATAAAGGCATGGCCATATGTAACCCTAAGTAAATATTCCAAACTGTAGCTGCTATGAATTATGGCTTTTTGCTATGAGTTCAAAGCTCTCTGTGACAGATCTACAGCCTGACTCATTATATTTGGAATAATGATTATCCTGTATAAAACACAACAGCTTTCCTCTTGGGGTATACAATGGAAGACTTTCTCCGGTGGTTCACTACCACACTTTGTCACTTAAGGATTTACAAAAGTGGTTAATGAGACTTTTTGAAAGTACTCGAGTTTTCATCTATGCCTGGAATAAAAGTTCTCTTCAATATAGACGTGTGGATGCTCTTTAAGCACTTAAATACAAACATCTAGGAATTTTTCCATTGCTCTGTTCAATCAAAGGAGAGTATTCAAGCAACCTGCCAAGCCACACACTCAAAACATAGAGTGTATTCTGCCTCAGCAGCTGACTACCTTTTGCTGCTATATCTGACCCCAGTTCCTGTCAGTCTTCCTTTGCTCCTTTCATGAAGCCCATTTCCGTATGGGTTCATCATTCTTCAGGCCTAGTTACCACTATTCCTTTACGTTTCACTGTCTTTGGGCAATGTTAGCATTGGAAAAGCCAAAGGCTCTTTCATAGTAATGAGGCACAGATGTGCCTCTGCTTTTCAGTCTGTCCTGTGTTCCTTCTCTGTCCTGAGATAGTAAGACAGAAATTTATGCTCTTTATATAACATGGTATGAAATACACTTTAGAACAACAGTCCTAATTCCCTGTCAGATCTGGAATTGGATAACTATCCTATTGATGGGAAGATTCAAAGAATACAATCATCTCCCAGTAAACTTTAGATACCTTTTTTTCCTATAAAGATGGTTATATTTCACTTTTTGGATGTAGATTACTTGCATAAATGTCATCATCTAAACAAGATAAACTGTATCTGGTGAAGCAGAATACACACTGCTGAAGTGCTTTATCTCAGTGAAACAGGGGCAGCTTTGTATTCTTGAAAGTGACCATCAGAAAGGGTGCTGGTCCCTTATTATTTAGTCTAACAACTGAAGGAAGCAAAAGCCCAAGCTATTTTAATTTTTATTTTTAAATCAGGTCTTACACAGATTATGACGGGAGCATTTTGTGAAAGACACTCTCACATCTTTGTTGAAATCAGGTCTAGTCAGGGAAGGAAGCTTTTGCTTCCTTTTGCTGCTGATTAAGAGTCTAGGGCTTAAAGGGCAATTCCAGACAAGGAAGGAGATCTTTATCACTGCCCTTGGAACAGTTCCCACTGTTGTGCTCATTTTCCCCCACTCTTTTAATCACAACTTACAGCTGTAAAACATATCTCAGAGAATGGTACCAGCATATCAGCTGTTCCATGAAGATGCTAGATCATTCAGCATTGTTATGTTTCCAATACTTTTAAATGTTTCTAATAATATTATATAGTTTCAATCAGTAAACAGTTCTTAAGACTACCACAGCTGTTTTCTGAGCAGCTAAAGTAGATCAGCTTGTAAGAAAGCAGCACAGGACAGTCCTCCTCTAAAAAATACAGTGTGGGCAGAAGCCATCTGGTGAGTATTACATGTCACCTTCTTCTCTTAGCATTATTCACTGAAGGTCCAGTCCATTCAGGAGAGATATTTTACATTGCAAACCAGGAGAAGAGCTTAGGATCAACTGGGAGCATTCAGATATAACACATCTCTTTAAACAATCAGTAGAGTTGATGCCAGGCTGAAAATGTGCCAACCGTGTGCTCCCATCATGATCAAAGCAAGCCACTAAGGGCTACCTTAGGGGAAACACAGCAGATCAAGGGAGGTTGTTCTGTGCTTAATCTGTTGCTGGAGGAGTGAGGCATAGCTGGTCTCCTGTGTTTGCTTTTGGGAATGCATATACACTTCAAGAGAGATGTTAAAATTTGGACGGGGTCTATGAAGTGTCTATCAAAGATGGCCAGGGACATAAATCACATGAGCTTCGAAGAATACGTGAGGGAGTTGTACTTCTTTGTCTGGCAAAGGAAAGGCTAAAGGGGGATAGAGTAGCAGACTATGACTACACGAAGAGATCAGAGAATCACAAAATTACAGAATCGATTAGGTTGGAAAGGACCTCTGAGATCACTGAATCCAACATATAACCTAACACCACCATATCAACTAGACCATGGCATTAAGTGCCACATCCAGTCTTTCCTTAAACACCTCCAGAGACTCCAGCACCTCCCTGGGAAGCCCATTCCAATATCTAATCACACTTTCTGTGAAGAATTTCTTCCTGATGTCCAACCTAAACCTCCCCTGGTGCAGCTTAAGACTATGTCCTCTCATCCTGATAGTTGTTGCCTGGGAGAAAATGCCAACCCTCACTTTGCTACAATCTCTTTTCAGGGAGTTTTGGAGAGTTATAAGGGCTTCCCTGAGCCTCCTTTTTTCCAGGCTAAACAATCCCTGCTTCTCAAAGGACAGACTCTTCACCAGCTCTATTGCCCTTCTCTGGACATGCTGCAGCACTTCAATGTCCTTCCCAATTGAGGGGCCCAGAACTGGACACAGAACTCAAGGTGTGACCTCACCAATGCCAAGTACAGGGGGATGGTCACTGCCCTGGTCCTGTTGGCCACACCATTGCTGATACATGCCAGGATGCCATTGGCCTTCTGGGCCACCTGGGCACACGCTGGCTCATGTTCAGCTGCTCTCAACCAGCACCCTCAGGTCCTTTTCAGCTGGGCAGCTTTCCAGCCATTCTGTCCCCAGCCTGTACCATTGCATGGGCTTGTTGTGGACAGAATGTAGGACTTGGTACTTTGCCTTGTTGAACTTCATGCTGTTGGCCTTGGCCCATCGATCCAGCCTGTCCAGGCCCTGTGCAGGCCCTTCCTACCCTCCAGCAGATCAACACTCTCACCCAGGTTAATGTTGTCCACAAATGCGATACTACAGATATTGCAGGGATAACACAGACTTGTCATGGCAGTAGCAGAGAACCTAACCAGGGGCAAGGGACATGTGTTCTGACTTTGAATGTTCAGATGGGACATTAGGATGAATTTCTTCACCAGCAGGGCACTGTAACACTGAAAGCAGCTAGGTAGAGACAGCGTGGACTTTTCTGCTTTGCAATATTCAACTAAGCAAACCCATTGCTTTACTGCTGCTTAAAGTCAGTGATAGCTGGTGAGAGATATAATGAACTAGGAATGGTGATAATTCTTGTTTTAAACAGAAGAATGGACTGACTGATATCCAGATGTTGACCCTGACCAATACTTCAGTGTTCGTGTGAATATTTCTGCAATAGAAACTGACAAATGATGCAACTGAGAATCTGTGAGCTTCCACAGCCCAGGTCTACTTTAATATTTTCTTTATTTCCTGAAAGAGAAAACAAGTGGTTGAACTGTCTTTATTGATGGGCAAGTTCATGTGGGCAAGTTCACTCAGGGGTGACAATGTTATGATTTACATCCCAGTCTAGTTCCAGCTTAGTCCTTACAAAACAGACAGTTGCAAGTCTTCCATAGCTTCTTTCTAAGTCTCCCCACAAGTAGTGTAGTATAAATGATAGTTGATACCTCTTAAATTGTCAGTGCTATGCTTTAAAGCTTAGAAGCAAAGATTCCTTTCCACTACTTTTTTTTTTGACTTGTACAGTTTGAGAGTGACTGCCATGATTGCCAAGCCAGAACATAGGAATTTGAGATTCTTATTGAAGCACTGTGTTTGGCAGAGCACCAACATTTTAACTTGTTTGTCTTACAGAGGATGACAGGCTGCCCAGGGCCTGCAGTATGACACTTGGTGTCTCACTGATTCTGCCATCCAAATACTACTGAGGGACTTGTAGCAGTGACGATGATTCTGGCCGTAAACATTTTTGTTGGTCTGTGACACAAACGAACATAATTTAGGCCAAAAAACACTGGGCAGGACCTGTTCTCCATTGAAAAGTTTTCTAAGTCACATGAACGAAGCATTCCTGGGAGGATGAGTGTATCTCAATGGACAAGGAAGAAACAACTCAGGAACAACTGAAGCCAATGTTCAGCCTGCTGCCTGTACTAACGAGGTCACGAATCATAACTTTTGCTTTTGGGCTACTATGTGAAATTATCAAAGCAAATGCCTGTGCTATTACCAAAGTGGAAAACTTTATAATCCTTACATTTTTTATAATTCACCTTATTCAAACCTACATGGATGTACTTGCCAACAGTTCACAATATTGCCTAACACCTTCTTATAAACTTCACCTGCCGCATCAAAACGGAAGAGCCTTCTGTGTTGTGGTTTTGGTAGCATGAAACCAGACATAGGAAATTAAGACCTTGCCACATCTCATTGTTGACCATTTTCCCAGAAACACACAAACATGCAGATGTTACAAAACCAAATTCATCTAGACTCTGACACTCTGAGACTGGCTTCTAGTCCACAATATTGAACTCATGTGAACTCCTTAGAATGCAGCATGCTTGACTTCCTGGTGCAAATAAATGTTCATCCAAGGTTAAAATATAGCCATATTTAACAGAAATGTTCTGCATATAATAGAGCACCAGTGAAAATGAAGCCTACCTCATCTTGTGGAACTTAGCAATGTGTAGTTACTTTCCTTTATTTTCTGAAGTTCCTGACAAGTCACTCTTTCAAATGTAGGATTGGAACCTGTGTTAATATAAGGTTCTTGTTGGTTCAAGTTTTTGGAGGAAGGTGCTTGTCTCTGCTGGCCATCAGCTAAAACTGTGATCATTAGGTTTGCACAACTGCCAGTTTTAGGGTAGCCAAAAAAACTTCTCTCAGATATCCCCAGAACCAGACACCAACATCTTGGTGGTTGTTCTTCCACCATCCCCTAGTGCATGTTGGAGAAAAAAAATCTTCCTATCATAGAAGGGCTAGGAGTCACTGACAGCAGGCCTGGCTAGCTGGGAATGATACGACAATTAAAAACACCAAAGCCTGTTCTTAATATTTCAGTAGGTGAAACAATAGTTGTTGAATTGAGGACAGGTGACAGACTTTTGAATTTAAACATACCTTTCAGCAACCTGACATCAAATGTAATGGGAGCTGGGTAGGAGTTATCTGTCTTAGTCACTAGTCCAACTGGTGTTCTGGAGGTGATTTATTTCCCCAGTATAACTTCACATTGACTGAGTTTTCCAAATCTCTTATGTTCTCCCTCCCAGCACTAACACCAAATGTGGTATGAAATATTTTGCTGATAAGCTACCAGACCTGTGATCTAAGGGGTGATCAGCATTTCTTGACATAGCACCCAAGAGAAGGTATGTATTAAAAGCCCATCCTCTTCGTAATCTTCCAGATTACAACTAATTTCCAGATTTGATATCACAATTTTTACCTGTGACAACTTCTAGCTGGTTTTGTGTTAAAACATAATTTGCCTCCAAGGATAGTAACATCTCCAACATCTTTGTCCAAATCCTCTAATGTAACTATATGAAATAACAGTATTTAGCATTCACTTTTTAGGCATGAATAGTTGGGGTTTTTTTTCTCTTCAGCATAAGACATGATATGTATGAGTGTGTTATGGCTCTTTTTCTCAATGGCATAAATTCAGCACTTCATTTTATTATGTGCTAATTTTATATCTTTCTAAAGGCTTTGTACCAAAAAACGCTAAATTACAGAAAACTTAAATCACAGCTTCCAGCTTGAATAATACAAAAGAGAAAGGCAATTGATTAGTTCATGACTGCAGAAGTTAATTTGATTTAAGAGCTATGAAACTTACTTCAGATTGTCTTACCAATATTTATTTTCCTTTGATTAACTGCCATTAGGGCTACAACATTGCAAAAAACGTAATGAGAAAGGAAATAGACGGAAAAAAAGTAAGCATCACTATTTACAATGTAACATACACAAAGCTTACACAAAGCAGTCTAATGATCAGTGAGCTTGATGCTTAGCCAATTTTTACTATATTCCTGAGAACTGGATTATTGTTTAAGATTTTGGTTTCATTCAAAACCAAAACTTAGATATAAATTCCCACTCAGTTCAAAAATGCTTGGATCTATGCTTAGCCTGGGACTATAATATCAATGGAGAGTATGTTAATTTAGGGGAGCTAAAAGGAGAAGAAAAATCTAGGATACCCTAGGTAAAAATTGCATAGCACTGGAAGAAAGGAGGGGAGTGGAAAGCATGCTTGCTTAAGTAATGTTTGGACCACTAACTTCATTTTTCAGTAGGACTAATATAAGCTGCAGTGATGAAGGTAGAATTGCAAAATTCAAACAAGCAAGTGATAGATTCATAGGTTCTCTTTATCCCTACTGTGGCCAAACAGTTATCCAAAGAGGATATCAAGTGGCTGCTGGAAGTCTGGAACGTGTTTTCTAGGACTGTTTATATTGGACTGCACAGTGATGAAAACTATTTTTGTGCTAGGATTGTGTAAAAGCCATTAGAGGAGGCTATCCTGCTAAAGCCAAAATTAGAAATCTTGCATACTTTGGAAAAGGAAAAATAAGAAAAAGGTTAAGACAGAGTCCTCTGCCCTGACAATTCTGCTGCTATGTGAATTAACACATCAAGTAACCTCTCACAAAATGAAAATAGTTTTGGTGAGAGAAAAAACATTTTACACTCTTGAAGAGTGCACAATTCACCTCTTTTTTTCACATTATTTTGATTTAAAAGGTAAATTTCTGAAAATCCAGACCTTTCTACCCATTACGGATAGATTTAAGAGGGCACAGGATGATGACCATAGCTCTCCTGGACAGAACAAGAAACTCCCCTCAGCTGTATTGCTTGTTCCTTCCTAGCTCTGATCTTACTCAAGAAGTGAGCGGGTATTGCCCCCTGGCTTCATTGCTCGTTTCTTTGTTTTCTTGCCTTATGGGAGTAATGAGATATATGTGACCCAGAAAAGGAAGGGGACATCCACTGCTAGCTGTTGCAGAGCACCTTAGGGATCAGTGGGGCTGTGAGCACTAACGGAGTCTCATTTCCTACAGGTGAGCTCATAGTCCTCTCAGCTCTGAGCATTTCTTCTGGGTGAGGTTCTTGATACCTAGTAAGAAAACAAAAAAAAGAAATTGTAGTAGTTGTCCAAGTAGAAACTTTTGAGTTACTCTTTTTTATGAAGCTTGCAGTAATTATTGTGGATGTTTTCTTCTGTGGTAAATTTGATTGGAATATTTCAAAGACTTGGAGAGTGAATAAGGCCACAATTGGCTGAAGACAGTGTAATGACCTGTGGCTGAGTCTCTCAGGGAATTAAACAGAACACATTTTCAGGAGGTTAGGAGATAAATTATCACTGTTGAATTGAACAGTTATAGTAGGCTTGCCAACTTGTCATGTTGGCAATCTTTTGGTTTCGTCTACCTACCTTTATTTGATTTCCATAACTACAGAAAGACTCCTGAAGATGAGCCAAAATAAAAAAAAAAGAGATCTCTCCCTCACCCAAGCACTTTTAAACATAAAATATTTTCATAAAATAAGCCACAATCTAAAATTATCTGGTATCAGTAGATAACAGAAGGAGCTGAAAACTATTTGGCCTTATAAAAGCATACATACAATCTCCCCAGTGCCTTAAACAACTGATCATGGCTGATATTCTGTAATACTGTTCTAAAGCAGAATTTTTTTCCCCACTGATTCGGTTTTGAAGTAATTGATATTTTATGACCTTTTTTCCTATAATGAATAGGTTGGATGATAGGTTGGATCTCATCTTGCCATTAGAAGTACTGTCTTTTCCTTAGTGGATAAGTAAATCCAGATGAGCAGAGCTTGGTGTGCATATGTATATAATCTAATAGAGGCAAATGCTGATCCTTAGTTCAACAGCATGGTTCAAAATAAAGTGAATTGATTTTGATTATAATTACAATATTTTCAGGCTAGATATTTTTTCCAAGAAAATTTCAAACTACTCTGAATTCCAGTTATCCTCATTTGGCCAAAACAATAAACAACATTTTTCACAGATTATCATGCATGTATGTATGACAGAGACAAAAGGTGTTTGTCTGAAAATAACTTTGTTCGCAAGATAATTTGCAACCTGTTTCTAAAGTTCTATGATTCTCAGATCTCTCAGCCAAATGGAGTGCTATCTAAAAGACTGAACCTCCATGCACCATCATTCCTGTTGACCTAATTTAGGCACTCCATACTGTTGATCAGCAGTAAGCTCTGGGAAGCAATGCTGTTTTTGCCCATCACAAACTATATAAAGCACCAGACTGCTAATATCCCAGAATAATAGTATGAAAGGTAGTCCATCTGAGGCCTTGTTAGAAGCTCAGGGAAGCTTCACCGTGATATGCCACCAACACATCCCCACCCTAGAAAGAATTATTGGTTCCCTTCAAAAACTCTCATTATAAGCTAAGATGTAGATCCAAGATATTATCTGGCAGAGTGGTGCTGCTAAGCCCAAAGAAAGCCTGGTAATGACTTTAAGGATATGACTGTGCTCATGAGTAAGTGATAAGATGCTCAAGACAGCTCTAGAGAAAGTAGGCATGAGGAGGAGATGAAGATGTAAACGTGTTACGGTAGAAAAGCAGGGGCTGAATACATTTTTCATCAAAATTTTCACTGAGAGTATTCATAAAAACAACTGTACTGGAACTAAGCTAATGCAAAAGATACAATTCAAAGCACAACAAAGACAACAGGAGCCTTGCTATCACCTTAAGAGGAAAGGAGACACACTTAGGTAATATACAAACCAGTTTGAATTTTCCCTGATGCTTACATTTCATCTCTATTTTTCTGCCTAAAATGTTTGAAGTTTTTAAACTTTTCCAATTCCCTTTTGGCAAACACCTCATCATGTTCTGTGTGGCTGGCTCCAACCAAAGTTTACTACTTAAATATCCATGAAAATACTGTTCTCATGGTATTTCCTCCCAAGCCAAAAATCACATAGTACTGAAAATCATCCAAGAAACCCAAATCTTTCAAGATTTCTAACCTAATTAGACTTGGATAAAGTCAACAGACCAACTTTTAATGATCTTGACTCCCACAGTTTGTCAGCATCCTACAGCTACCCCAACCCTACAGCTGGAATTTACTTTCTTCACTGTTTTTGCTAAGCAGAGAATTTATTTGGGTTTTTTAATACCCAGCTGCAACCACAGCTGCAGAGATTTTTGTGTTCTCTTCCATGTCATTATCCAAAATTCATGGCTACGGGCTGAGGTTACATGCTTAGGTGCATGGGCTATCATGATTATGCCACATTAAAGATTACTTTATGCTTAGATTAAGTTATCTTTTTTCTAAAAAATTAAGCACATGCTCAATTTGCAGTAAGTTAGTCCTATAGAGAAAATGCTCCAGATTGCAAGAAATAATTCAATTTTTATTTTTTTAAAACTAATCTTCTGTGTCTCCGTAGAAGAATCAATTTTAGCTAGTTGGCTGTCTTTTAGATATTTGCTAGATTTAGATAAATTTGTAGGACACAAACCGGCAAACTAAACACTGGTTCTTGTTCTCTACACTCCCATCCTACTAGAAAAGCTCATCCATGTCTCCTTAGGGCTACTCTGAAAATGTATTGGAATATTTTTTCTTGTAGCAGAAGTCCTTGGAAAATACTGCTAAAGGTCAGCCTGAGGCTGCTCTTCTCCCTGAGCTGTTTCACAGTTTGCTGAAAAAGTTCCCTTGGCAACATGATTAGTAGATACAGCTGAAATAATCATCTGCAGGAGAACCATTCAAGTTGACACAAACTTTCTAAACATGCATTGACTGTCAGATTTTTATTGCTCACTTGATGTAAAGTGCAGTCATAACACCCAAATATGAAATCTTTCACTGGCAGTAAAAACATGCCTTTGACCTTTCGGAAAATATCAGACAACACACCTGGCTTTTGAAACTCTGAAAGCAGCAGAAACCTTTGAATTATTAATATCTCTCCCTTACCCTTGCCTGAAAACTTGATAGGAACAACTTATTCTATTAAGAAGCCATACCTGAGAATTTTAATGCTGAGTTTCAAGAGACAGGAAAAAAAGGAACAATGCATCTGAACTGCACACACCAACACCTCAGCTATTTGCTTGGCCCAGTGACAGCAGGAAGTGTCAAGTATGCCTTGAACAGAGACAGTTAAATCCAGCATGATTTTTTTTGGTGCCAGGGTGACATATATAACCTTTGGACATTATTGTTGCATGTGCATAAACTTACTGGGAAAATCCCATAGTCAGGATAAATAACTAAAAATGAAAGACTTATGAAAAAAATCTTCAAATGAGGAGTTTGTTTATGAAAGAACATGACACAGGTCTTTTTAAAAGTAGGCAATTTTCTGTTAAGCACAAAAGGTCTTAGTGCTGTGAGACTCACTTGTACATCTTACTGTTATTTTACATTGCTGAGGGGCTGTTCTGTACAAACTCAGAGCTGTTTAATCTCGAAACATGATCCAAGATTGCCAGGAAGCAGTGAAAGTGAGGCTGCTCCACAAGAGAGGAGAAGCTGGGGTTCTGCTCGGTGCCTGTCTCACGGGGTCCGAACACATCAGGCTGATGTCAGGGTCCATTGGCAGCCACAAACCAAGCAACTGATGAGCCAACTCAGGTCCATCCAGGAGGTGCATTCTGGAGCCAAAAGGGACAAAGACGGAGTTGGGAGTTGATGTGAGGCTGCAGCATAGGTCTTCCTCCATGAAGCAGGGCTGGAAATCAGGACTCCTCTGACATAGCTCAAACCAGGTGAGGAAGGCTTAAGATGAGGTCCTGAGCCATGGGCAGTGTGGCTGTAATCTCAGGAGAGGCTGGGCAGGGACATTCAGGACTTGTAGTGCCTTTGAGGCCATAGCACTGACCTGATTCTGCCTAAGAATATATTTTATAAGTCTGAGGGTTTGAGACCTAGTAACCAAAGAGTAAAACATTTTTTCCTTTCATTAAGGGAAACATCCCTTTCATTAAAGGCTTTGGAACCTGTTCCTATACATTAATCTTCATGAATGAATATATACTAGAAGGCTGGCTTTCCTGGTGTAACCCTAAAGCTGTTCAGTTCTGGGCTGTATGTCTCCAAACACTTTCCAACATTTCCCAGTGCAAATTTCAGGCTAACAATCAGTTCAGGGTCATTGGCTATTCCTTGCCCAACCCAATTACCCAAAGGAACTAATGGAGAAACACTAGGATTTATTCAGCACAAAATGCTACTGAAAAATAGGTTACTTTCTTTCCTTTGCCCAGAGCTACAGTAGGTACTCAAAACATTCAATTTATGACCTGCTTGAACTCCTCAGTTTCCATGTACTGGAGTGAGGTCGAATTCTCTCTCAAACCCAATTTACTGTTATGATAACTAAAGGAATAGTGCTTGTCTACAGTTCTCCTATGACTTTCTTCCCACACGAGCATGACTAAGAAATTGTCTCTGGCTGGTCTGGCTCTCTTCATACCTGTGAGACTTGTATTATTCGCTTGGAGGAATAGTATGGCTGGAGCACACATTCCCAACACGTTAATAAAGGTACCAGACATTGTGGGATGATCTCACTTCCACCTGGATAAGTTCGTGAAAATCAGATGTCTCCCATCCCACTGAACAAGACCAGGTAACGGGACAAACACAATGTAGAAATGCCTAGTGAAACTAAATTTTTTACTCTTCTTTCTAACCATCAAGTATGGGCTGAAAACTAGAATTCTACTGAATGCTACTCCCCGAACTTCAAATCCAACACCCAAGTCACCCTGAATGTGAGGTCCAACACAATATTTCCCTTTTTTGTAATTGTTTTTTTTTTTTTAAATTTGGACTTGATTTCAACATCACCTTTTTGCTCTATGTAAACAGGTCTGTCAGCCTTTAGCTCTGTGCAGGTGCTGTGCACAGCACTTCAGTGTCTAACATCTCATCTCCCAGGGATGTACAAAGGGAGGCAGCCGTGCCTCCCCTGGGACTCAGTAAGGAGTCATCCTGTTAAGCAGAAGTTACTCTACCTTTGAACTCAAGTTGTTTGGCAATTTTTTTCCTGACAGTTGCATCCTCAGAGACCTTGGAAGTCCCCAGCTCACACGTTTTCTCAGACTAAACAGTTTATCCATTATTTTATCTCCATTATTGCATTTATGGTTAGTAGCTATTTTCACAGTCTATATTAAGATAAACTAAGTCCTAACTACTCTGATGTCACAGAATATTTTGAGTTGGAAGGGAGACATAAGGAGCATCAAGCCCAACCCTTAAATGAAAAGGGATCAAACCCACAACCCTGGCATTGTTGGCATCACGCTCTAAACAACTAAGCTTACCTCAGGGTCTTCTAAAGCCTGCTCACCTGCCTTAGTGCCAGTCTTGTTCGTCAAGAAGAATATGATACATTCCCTGTGCTGTGGATGATGGATAAGATGGTACAAAGGAAATAAAATTGTTGTGTTTGGTGAGGTAAGGATTGCTTGGAGAACTTATGCCATAGGAACTGTTGTTGGCCTCCTGCTCTTCTGTGCCCTCTCATTCTCTGGAGCAACATATGGGACAGACAGGCTACAGGACAACCCTGCAGGCTTCCCTGCAGCAGCTAAATTAGCAGGAAAAAGGGTGGGGAATCTCTCCTGACCTGGCATCAGCAAAGCAGACAGGGAACTTGTTCACAAAAGGAGAAGAAATCCATTTGTCCATCTCACTTCGTTCATTTCGGTGCACCCAAAATCAGTTTTCTTGTAGCTACAATGTCATGCAGAGTCTTTATACCTGGAACAACAGGATCATCTTTAACTACATTGTTATTTATTATGCAGCAAGTGATGCTGTGCTCCGGGGATTTGCTCTGCTTCATTACTTTATTTCATTCTCTAGGAAATATTCATTTCCTCTCTGTGTGGCTGAGCAGTGATGAAAACAGGTGTTTAGTATTCCACTTAGCTTCCATTACAGTGGCTAGGAACTCATTTCATGTGCATGCTGGTGCAGTCAGACCAAAAGATAAGTACATAGAAGCAAGGTAAGAAAATGCAAACCAGAGCAATCTATAGCTATTTTAGCATCTGTTCTGCTTTGCATGCTGACTGTTCAGATATACTGCTAAATTCACAGTAATTTTAATCACTTCCCTCATTATTTCAGAGTAATTCCTAATTTATGATATTAATACTTCCTGGGGTAGAAAGAAGACAAGACACTTCAGTTTATCATCACAGTGGTTCAGTGTATCTTCTATTTCAGCTACCTAATCTTGCTCTGAGCAGTGAATTTTTCATTGTTGTGCTCAGGGGCAACATTTTTGATAGATCTGGAAGTTGCTAGAATTCCTTTAAAAGAGTGATTTCAGGCTGAAGAAAACATTTTGTTACACTTGAAAAGGGAATGTTTTAATTTTAAGAATTCCCTGGTCACCTTTGTTAGATATTTACAGCTCTTGGGGTTATTTTGCCTCAATTATCTGTGTGCTATAGCTTTAGAAAAGTGGATTACTGATGAATAACAGTACAGAAGCCACTGTAGGGAGAAAATTTCCTTCCACAACAGGGTAACCCGTCTAGCTGATCAAGGGAAGCCAGTAAATGCAACTTTTGGACTTCAGCAAAACTTTTTATATCATCTCCCTCAGTATCCTTCTGGACCAAATGTCCAGCACACAGCTGGATAAACACCACATCAGGTGATGGGTGAGCAACTGGCTCATGGATCAGGCACAAAAGGTTATAGTGAATGGGGTGACATCAGCTGCCATCTGGTCTCTAGTGGGTTCCACAGGGCTCCATTCTTGGCCCAGTTCTCTTCAACATTTTCTACAACTTAGAAGCAGGACTTGAAGGAACACTAAGTAATTTGCCAACAACACTAAATTGGGAGGAGTTGTCAGCTCCCTTGAGGGCAGAGAGGCCCTGCAGAGAGACCTTGGCAAATCAGAGGGCTAGGCAACCACCAACCATATGAAAGTAAGAGGCAAAAAGTGATGGATTCTGCAACTAGGAAGGAGAAAGCCTTGTTGTGTGTACAGACTGGGAATGAGATACTGGACAGCAGCACTGTGGAAAGGGACCTGGGGTCCCTGTTCTGTGGCAAGTTGGACATGAGCCAGCAGTGCCCTGGCAGCCAGGAGGGCCAACCCTGTCCTGGGGGCATCAGGCACAGCATCGCCAGCCGGGCAAGGGAGGGGATTGTCCCACTCTGCTCTGCACTGGAGTGGTCTCACCTCAAGTGCTGGGGGCAGGTTTGGGTGCCACAATATAAGAGAGACATTAAACTATTAGAGAGCATCCAAATGAGGTCAATGAGGATGGTGAAGGAGGGGAAGCTGTGTGAGGAGTGGCTGAGGGCACTTGGTCTGTTCAGCCAGGGAAGGGGAGTCTGAAGGAAGACTTCATTGCGGTCTGCAACTTCCTCATCGAGGAAGCAGAGAGGCAGACACTGATCTCTTCTCTGTGGTGACCAGTGACAGGAGTCAGGGGAAAAGCACGAGTCTGAGTCAGGGGAGGTTTAGGTTGAATATCAGGAAAAGACTTTTCATCCAGAGGGTGTTTGGGCACTGGAACAGGCTCACTGGGGAAGTGTTCACAACATCAAGCCTGTCTGAATCCAAGATATGTTTGGGCAACACTTTCAGGCACATGTTGTGACTCTTGGGTTGCCAAGTCTTGACCCTTGCACAGGGTCAAGAGTTGGACTCAGTGATTCTGAAGGTCCCTTCCAACTCAGCATATTCTATGATTCTGTGATTCTATGCAGCACTATAAACTAAAAAGCAATCAAACAAAATTAAATTAGGTGTTCTTTGCTTACACCCCAGAGGAAAAAAGAACATTCCTTGTGCTACTTAGGAGTTAGAGAAACCAGACTTGATTTCCAGAGGTTCCTGCTGAGCACTCAGTTGCCAGCTCTCAGCCAGCCAGCTGGCCCCTTAGGAAGGTACATCAGACCTGGACATGAGCACAGCCTTACTGGACAAAGAGCAGGAATGAAAACCAGCAATGCCCAAATACACATTCCATAAAACTGCTGCCTCTGGGCACCCCCGTAAAGCCAAGTTCTTCTCTTAAGCTTTTGCATGACTATCCCTCTTGCTAAGCTGTATATTATATGTTGCTCTTCAGTCATGCTCCATAGTAATTCTTCAACAATTCTCTTCCTGCAGGAGGAGGTTCTTGGTGGTGCTACTCCTGACCTCTGGGATTTAATAATGGAAGAGGAAAATCTTCTGCAAAGGTGCTACAGGAGCTGTGACAGAACTGTTAGTGCTCAGCTATGCCAAGTAGTGGAGGGGAGGGGGAATTTTGACTCTGTACTTTTATAACCTGATCTAGACTCACTCATCCTGCATGTTTTAACCCTGTTTGGGCACAGGAAACATGTTGTTCATCCCCTGTTTCAAACATGAATAGCAGAGTGCCCAAATTTAAGGCTTTGCAGTTGTAGGACAAATATTTCTGCAAACCAGATCTGGCTGACCCAGCCAAACCCATCTCTACATTAGCGGGGACTTGTGCCCATCCCAAATGCTTCTTTAGTCACTGTTTGTCCTAAGAGTTACCACTGAGGTTTCAGCCACAGGCACGCCATCAAACTCTTACTTCTTCAAGTACACAGTGAATACATCTACAGTAGACAATTTGATGTAAGTTTAATTAGTTTCTAGTAATTCTCACACACTATCATGGACTTGTCAACTCTAAAAAATTACAAGTTGAATACTAATTATTACATCCTCAGTAAGAAGGCACTATAAAATAGGTAGTGTTACATGGTACAATATACTGTAGCAGAATTAAATAAAAAATGAAATATTTCTAAATTTTGATCTTTATATAATGAATAATTGATTTTCGCCTTAACCTTTGGGGAACATAATTACAGTCCTATTAGGAGTATTTGACAAGAAATGGTTTCCTATACATATATTCTAAGAAAATGTTATATAACGTGTCTTTTCTTTTTAATATATGTGAAGATACAAAGTTTGGAGGAAGTAAGGATCTATCACTGCTGCAGTACAGGAACATTTGTGATGGGACCTCCAAGAGTCAGGAACAGAATGTGCACTCTGCTGGAAAGAACAAACTGGTGTGGTCAATCTTAATTTCCATTTTTTGCCATTCATAAAATGGGCATGGTACATTGCTAGTTTAGACAAAAAGGCTGAGATTTCCAAATCCAAATTTCCTTAACCATATTTTTGTAACCTCACACAGAAAGCGTGATGTTAAGTCCACTGGCTATGTCAACTTAAAAAGTTAAAAAGATGTTACATGTTATATTTATTATTAAAAAAAGGCAATTAGGAGCTGGTTGCAGCAGTTTACTGAGATGTAGCAATCATGGCTGCTTAGAAAAACAAAGGAAGCCGCCTTCAGGGCAGTATCCTGTTGTCTCTAAACTAATACACAAAGAAATACAGATTCAAATCAAAGAGGAAAGGATGGGGAACCTGGCACTACTATAAACCTTCTGGACAAAGGTTTGCCTTGTTGTTAAAACGATATACTTCGTAAATATACCAGAAGTGTATGAAGAAGAAGACATGTTATCATGTTATGAGGGGCAAGGACAGGTCTTCTGTAAACCAAGCTTGTTTTCACTTCAATGTATCATCACTTAATATTCCCAACTAGGGACAAATATAGAAAGTAAAGAAAATAATGTAAACACTAATGCCTCTTACGTCTTTAAACTTCAGTTACACATTAAAGCTTTCATCAAAGGGAAGCAGTTGATGTCATTTCTTCAGTGCCTTTTTGTTCTGAAACTTGCTATCAGCTGTCCTTCTCTGTTCACTCAGTTTTAATGAAATAATCCAGAAGAAAAAACAAAATACCTGTCTGCAATCCACAGTATCAAGACGTTCGCTAAAAAAGAATAAATCATATGTATAAAAGATTCTCTAATTCTTCTCAAGGCTTATAAACTTTGAATTTACCTAATTAAGATAATCCATGCAAGCTCTGTGCAATAAAAGTTTTCTGTCAATTTCTCATTTAAAGACAAGTACTAGGTACTTCTTCTCAGAGGGAATCATCATGCAGCCCTGTGGAAGTCAGCAGTGAAATGCAACTGCACTTGGAGCTGAAAAGAAGGAAAATAAACTAGGGGTTTTTGTTAGGATAGTCAAGATGCTCTCAAACTAATGTGTACCCTGCCTTTAATTTCTGTAGTGAAAAATGACTAACCGTTTCTCCATCTTTAGAAAGTCAGTCTCCAAAGCCTCTCTCAAGGGATTGCTATCAAAATTTTGTTAGCCTAAAAGCTCCCAACCTTCTGTCTTAAAATATGGGTCCTTGATTTCAGACTATAGAGTCTTGTCCTACCCACATGTGGCAGCTCGTATCAAACACTTTGCAATGCTTTTGCACTTAGGGATGGTTGGTAACAGTCCCTGCTCCCAGTTAGGATCATGTACTTTGGTAATACGTTTTCTTTTAACAGAAGCTGCTACTAACACTCAAGTACATCCTTGGGAAGAGAAGCACTCCCTGCTCTTTGGCATGGGACAGCTCCTCATCTTTCAACACACACAGCTGGCAGTGCTTGCTCCTGTCAGCACAGGCAGATCTTGCCATCCAGTGTGGAAACTCTTAAAAGCCTGAGAATGATCAATTTTTTATGTTTTTCTCCACTAAGTTTTAGTGTAAAGTGCAAACTTTACAGTTTGCTATAACCCTCGGAAAAGCAGACTGAACTGTTTGCAAAATCAATTGAGTGCTGTGTTTGCACAGAGAAAAGAGGGAGCAGTGTTTAAAAAGGGCTTCTCTCTCTTGGCAACGGCAGCATGCGTCAGACACTGGCCAGAATGAGAGATTTTAATTCCCTGTCTTAGCAAAGAGAAATGGAGGTGAGCCTAGAAGACAAAAGATAGATGTGAAGGCAGGACAATGTGGCTGGCGGAGGAGAGCAGCAGGGTGGCAGAGCCTGGAGGAGGAAGGCTGACTGTCTTGGGATATTAGGCTCTTTTCCACTTGTTGGTTTGGTTTTTTTTCCTGCTGATTAGGTCCCCACAGAGCAGACAGGTAAATTTGGGCTCCTTTCCATGGTCTTCTGCTTTAAAAGAAAAATCTTCCTAGTCTTCCTGGTCTGCAACAATGGATGGCTGTGGGATGCGAACCAGGGTACAAGCTGGTTGGAGCCACACAGCATATTTGGCACTGGCTTCTCCTCCTGCCAAGTTTCTGCAGTCCCACTATACCATGGGAACCGCCTGCATGTAGTCTTTGATTCCGCAGTACAAACAAAGCACTCTTTATTCATGCAGAGAAGGAAAGTGAGCTCATATGAGCCACTGGCTGAGAATGATCATATGGTCTAATGCCTGAATAGTTCCCATCTCACACATCTGCTCCTCTGCACCCTCAATATGGGGACCACAGGGGCCAGGCTTCCAAGTGAGGGACACGCCACAGCTGTGGCAACATGTGCACCGGGATTCATATTTGAAGGTAGAGGGAATGGGCACTAGGTCTTGGTTTGGCAAAAGGAGAAATATGAGATTTGATCTCCAGACTTATGTGGTTCTCCAATGGATTTATCCCAACTCATACATCTAAGGTAAAATGAAACCGATGATACTGAATTTGGATTCTGAACTCCCAGCACTTGCAATGTTTCCAGCTACTAAGACTCAGTTTTAATTTTAATTCCTCTCTGTTTTATGTCATTTCTTGAAAATGACACCTTTGGTAATGTTGGAGAGGCAATATTATTTTAGCTGTTCTTTCCAGCTTATCAGAAAAATTATGTTAAATTAAAATGTAGTGGCCTTCATTAAGATTGAGCTTCAGCCACCAACCAGTTGAAAGCATTTCTCACCAATGTGCTGAAGAAGCAGTTAATTCTACCATGTGCATCCAAGGGCACAGCTAAAATATCATCCATATATGGCAGAGTTCCCAAGATGCAACTTTTTATTGTTTCTTACAGTGTTGCCATGTAAATGCAGACACATACTTACCAAAAACAGGAAGAATTGTGGAGACAATGTTGTCAGAACAAAGGAGACTAAACAGACAAAACTTAAACAAATGCAGTCTTATTTCTAAAATAAAGTGTGGTAGTATTGCCACTTTCAAATAAGAAATAGAAAGCTCTATAGCACAGTAAAAAGTATTTAGATCTTGTGGTGTTATAGTCACGTTCAATAACAAAGCATTGGAATAAGATAGTACCTACCATTTCAATTTTTTGGTCAGGATATCCAGATGTGCTCTAAAAATAATAATGAAACAACTGTCACCATTCCTGAGAGACACGGGAGTACCATTACAGGAAGAATTTTAGTTTAAATAATTTTAACTGGGAGCCCAGCCACAGAAACCCTAAGATAGCTTCACAGCTGACACAAATATCCCAAATGTCACATCTTACACACCAGTTATATACCCTCTGCATTTCTTAATGTACTGTAACCAAGTTTTCAGAACAGCTTCCTTCTCTCTTCTGTGACCGGAAACTCCACTATATAGTACAGAACAATATATTTTTCAAGGTTATAACCCAAAGCTTTCTCATAATCGGATTTGTGATTTGAGGTGTTAGAAAATGACCTGAGTTTGATGTATGTGTTCCTACAGATCAGAGGAGTTGAAAACGCAGCTGTAGAGTGATGGGTGTGGCTGTGCTTCCAATTCATGGGAAATGGCAGTATAATGAGTGTATCAAATGCCCCAGGCCGTAGCCTTTCCTTCGAATCCAAACCCTATTGCTGAGGTTCTGGCTGCACTTGCCCACTCAGTTTTGGTGCCTGACATCCTTATTCATGCTCTCTTTGTCCAAACTGAACTGACCACCCACTGCAGGCATAAAAAGCAGCATGACAAGAGGACACCTCAGCAAATGTAGATCCTATTTCTGTTCTCTTTTTCTGTTGTGTCTCTGACTAGAGTACCCTGGCAGAATCCACTGCTTTCTCATACATTTTGTGGAGCAATGGGCACTGTTGGAGATCCCAGCTAAGCACCCCCTCTGGCTACTTTGCATTTTTGATTCTTTAATCCTTCACTCTATCCTTTTAACACTTTTCTTCTGTGAGTTCACTTGTGTTTTTTCCTGAGCTTGCTGCCTCTACCTTTCCCTTTTGGTGTTTATCCTCCCTTGTTTTCTGGGGACACTTGTTACTGTGCTTACAGGAAAACCAATAACCCACAGCAAACACAGGGAAAATATAAGAGTGGGGCCATTATGTAATGACATATCTTCTAAATGTTCTCCCAGCCTCCATCATTTTGTGGCTGAGACTCACTGAGAAGGATGACATGTCTTTTTACTTAATAGAATTTGATGGATTTGTTTTCCTTTTGCTTGTCCAAAGAGGTGCTTTATCAGAATTAGTTGAACTGTGTCCACATACAAAGTGAGAGAAGCTTTTGCATACATGCAGTGTAAACCCTGTGTGGGTATCATCCAGTTCTCTTTGTCAGTAACTCCATAGATGCTTTCAGATGCTTTTCAGGAAGCTTTTAAACCTGTTTTAGAAAATCACTGCTATTAAAGAATTAGTTTTCTTCTTGTTTCTAACAATTTCACTGAAATTTGCGAGATGAATATGCACAGCTTTGTTTCAGTCAGGAGCTTAAGAAGCCAGTGGGTAACGATAACGGTGAGGTGATACATTTAATTTGCCTGGAAATTTTTTTACATTTGGCAGTTTGTCCCTAACCATATTAATTCTCAGAACAACCATGGCACATATTCATTGTTCCAACATATCAGAGGAGTACAGCAAAGACTTTGCCAATATTAAAGCTTCTATTGCCCACTGTAATCCCTACGGAAAGGTGAAAGTTAGTTATGCATTAGTTACACACCACAGTTTATGTAGTTACACCCCATTGATCAACTACCCCTGCAGCACTGAAGTCACCTGACATTCATTTTTTGCAGCAGTGTTCTGATGCACACGAGTTTCAAAATGTATGGCTCTCCGTAATCACAGTTTATGGGTTTGCACTGAGTCTGAGATAACATGAAGTGTCATTTTATGTTGTAGTATTTCCAGTTGCTGTCAGTGACAACAATAAATGCTCTAATTGAAATATATAAGTAATAAGGAGAATCTCCAAATCACTGTGCTTTAAGAAAAGTGTAGACACACAATAATTCTATTTTCAAAACAGGGTGCCCAGAAAAGACTTTACAGTGTTTGGGCAGCATTTTTGCAAATGTTCACAAAGCCCAATTCACAGGGTACTGAAGCATCTGAAATAACACCTGATCAGGAGTGGTGGCATCTTGTGACCTCTGAAAATATGCCCTCAATACTTTGTTTTCTAATATTAAACTTGTAACATGAGATGAAACATATCTGCTTTATCACTCAGTTTCTACTTTCTGGTGCCTTGCATCTCCTCTTGGGGCATCACAGGACACCCATATGGCTCAAGCATAAATTAATTTTTTTCTCACAGTGAGAAAGTGAGTTAACATAGGAGTAATCATCTCCAGCTGATATAGTCTCTTAGAAAATACTAATTCTGGAGGAATATACGTATCTACATTACATATGTGTCTGTAATCACTGCTATAGATAAAGACAGGCTCTCTTGAACATGAGATTGGGTTCTGAGAGTCTTTTATCCCCTTTCTATCACCTATTCTCCCCTTCTGCTTCTACTACGGCTCTGAGTCAATGAAGCACAATGCAGAAGACTTTGCATGCTAGTGTGTGTGATTTTCCTGATACAATCCGTAGAGGATTTCAACAAGAAACCTATAAATATCTTCATGTTTGGGCTAGCATGCAGATTCTTCCTAACATGTTAAAATCACCTGGATAAACTTCCTTGATGCTTTCGCAAAAAGAAATTCCAGAGGAGGTCCAGGAAACTTGATCAGTGCGTTGGCTGTTGCTGCAGAGCTACTTTATATAACCAACACGTGGATAAATTACACACTTCAGAGGATCAATGTTTTTGTAAAGGAAGTCACGTTTCAGAAATCTCTTGTAACTTTTGAAGGTGCAGTCTGATTTAGTCTTCCTGGATTTCCGGAAAGCTCTTAAGGAAAGGAGGCAGCCTTTGCATGCAAGGGAAGATAACTCCATAGATAGTTAAATACTTAATATACAAGGATAGGAGAAAAAGGTGGTTTTAGTTATGGAGAGGGACAACAGCAGCACATTATGGTGAAATGTATTAACGCTGATGTGATGAGATAGGCTGTTCTGCACAGTCATAAAGAAATTGGAAGGGCACAAGCAACGAGGTGAGAAAATCCTCCAATTATGTCAGATTTTAGAGGATAGGAAGAATGAATTGCATGTAGCCATTATTGGACTGAGTGACTGGAATTTCAAATGAGGGTTGAAATTCAATTGTAGTTCAGTATTAAGTGATGTTCATGAAAATACACACTCCCAATTTAAATACTAACTGATGGATTCTGAACAAATTAACTCACAAATAAGAATGTACTTATTAATATGTGGATACATCAGTACTGATCAGAAAGCAAGAATGGTGTTGAAAGTTACTAGCAAAGATGTAGAAGACAGAGGATATATCAATGTGTCCCTGAATACTTCCGTGGTACACCCCCATTATAGACATGCTGTGCAGTTCTGCACCTTCAACTCAAAAAGGATGAAACAAAATTAGAAGAGGTCTAGTGAAAGCTATCAAGGTGTGGAAATCTTCCCCACTAAGACCAGGACTCTTCAGTTTGGAAAAGGCATAACTGGAGAGAGACAGAGTCCTAAAAATCCTGAGTGCCCTGGAGATGGTGAGGTTGTATTGGCCATTTGACTGTTCTCCCAAGAGAAGAATTGGTCAGCATGCCACATGAGAAGTAGGGAGGCTTCAAATAAAAGGAAAACAAAGTATTGCCTCATCCAATGTAAAGCTAAATGGTTGCAAGAAATTCGTTGCCAAGGGATAGTGTGAACACGGCTGGTGTACACACATTCAGAAAGCAGCCAAGCATTCCCAGAGGAGTATCCATCGAAGGTCATCACATACAAAGCCTGCAATATCTGCCTGCGGAAGCCAACAAACTGCAAATTGCTAAAGGATGGAAAAGTATTCTGGGAATGTATCACAACACGAGTGCGCTGCTGCTCTCTTTTCCAGATATTAGCTGTTAGGCTGGCCATACCTTTGGTATAGCCCTGCAGAACTGTTACACCATTTTCTGCCCTGGCAGAAGCCTGGCCCCTTACAAGTATTTCTCTAAGGATATCATGGAGTTTTATTTCTCTAATTCCTTTATTTCAGTTTTGTATCACAATGCAAAGCAGAACACAAATCAGAAATAAAGCTGCTGTTTTGGCTTTTAGTATAAAACAGATAATTTAAAAACTGTTAACCTCCACTTTCCTCAGTATAAGTGAAATGCCAAAAGCTTTGTTGCTTTGCAGCGGCAGAGTCACTCATTAACCACACGTGGACTTCCTCCAGTGTGCAATTCTGCACTGTTTGTGTATGCAGCACACAAACTATGCACAGCAGGTGTCGTGTTCAGCTCTTTCCTAATATGTTTGGATGAGATGCTTCTAATTAGTTATCCTTGCAAACAGAGTAAGAAAATGTGGTAAATATGGTCATGTAGGCTGACTACCTAATAGCCCAATTAAGTCATTGTTCTGTGGGGTCTGGCTGGAAGTTACTGCCCTGTGTGAAACAGAAACTGTTTATGTATAGTTTTTTAAGGGCAGTCAATCACAGCTTCTGCAAAGAAATATAATGATAGTTAAAGAATATTTGTGCAGACTGCTGTGTATTTTTCATATACAGTTAATCTTTAATGGTTGCATAAAATATTTGGTATCACTAATTAATGTCAGAGCTGCAGCTGGATGTATTCAAGAGTGGTCTAAAGATCATACTAAGAGCTGAAGGTCCGAACTTTTGAGTATCAACAACCTCACCTAAAGGGTTCAGCCAATACACTCTTTATCAGTCTGAGACGTCAAAAATGAAAAAAATGAATACTGACTAAGTTGCCCTCTGTGAAATATTTTCATCTACCTGGAGTTTGTTCTCCTTACCTGGATTCTTGTTACACAGTTCTCGTACATACCAGAGTGTTTCTCTAGAGACATGATGGGCAAGCCCCTGCTCATGACTAAGCTGACTCAGCACTGTGATGTTAGAAAACAGGCCCAGCAGGCTCATTTAAATCAGATGGTAGCCCATTTGAAGCTTTTCAGTCCATAATGTAGACAAATGCAGGTGAACAGAGAACAAATATCTGAGCTTCATCTGCTGCAAGCCTCAATGTCACATGTCAGGTACTGGCAACCTGTGATCTCCTCTAGTGTTAGTCCTGCAGAGGCTGAGCTGCAGCTTCAGTTGAACTTGCACCTGCTTGGAACTGTGCTAAGCTCTGCTGGTGTCACAGAGAGCTGCCCTTTGGACCCCTGGGGGGTTGTGCTGGTGCAGTTGTGCCAGATGGTGGCTATGTATAGCATGGAGAAAGTTGACGTGGAATCTGGCTTGTGCTACCAAAACCCTAAATATGCCTCACTTTAAAATAAACATCTGATATGAATAACATCTAAATTGAGGGTCTTATCCAAACACAGTATCAAATGGTGGTCTAATCCTATGGCTATTCTCAATTACTGAAAAGTCAGGATACATCCTTGTCTGGGATGCTATATTGGAAAGTCTAGGATTCCTTTTGTAACCCTTGAGACTAGATAGCTCCAGGCAAAGGAGCTTTAAAATAGCAACTCCAAAATTGCCAAAAGCATACTATTGCTAGCTAGCTTTACTTGACTCTATATAAGCAGTGATGACCTAGCTTGTGGCTTGGCATAATTTTAGAGAACGTGGCAGACAATAGAGGAAAGTCTGCCAACATTAATATCACATTTCTAAGAACTGTCTAAGCATTATTAGTTCAAATTAATTGTATGGGGTAAATGAAATTCTACCTAATAAGTACCATTTTCATGAAAGAAGCAGTGAATTAAAAATGACTAGTAGAAATCATGTTGAATTTAAAAAAGTTCTTGCTGTTAAATTCTTCCCCTCCCTTCAACTGGACTTGATGGGATCTCCCAGGAGTAAAACAAAATAGATGTGGCTTGGTGGACAGGGTATGACTCTCATTCGTGTTAACAGAATTTTCACTTCAGACTAAATGGGTGCAGGAGTTCCCATTTCCTTCAGTCAAGCTATAGTAGATGCCACTCAGAAGTGCCTACATGAAGAAACATATTTGTTAACCAAGACCTGCTGTTGGGTCACCTGTGTGTGTCCCTCCTTAACTGGACTCACTTGGGCTGCAGTGCATGTTGAAAGGCTAGGCTTGATTTCCCTTTGAATTCTAAGCTCTTTGTGGAAAAGTATCTTGGTGTGGCGTATTCAACTTCAGAGGCTTAGTCGCACTCTGTGATACAGAGGCTAAAGGTTTTAAGATTGCAGCTTAACAATCAGACAAAATTGAAGCCTTTGTGCTCACGAGCCTAAATAAAAATTTTGTGCTACTAACTGGGAGAATGACAACATTAACAGAATTTAAGAAAAAAACAAAACAAAACAAAATGAAAACCCAATGCAAATGCCATTTGAAAGTAGGGATTTAAGTTCATGTTTGTTCTCAAAAGCACAAAACCAGAGAGTTCATGCAGTGTGAGATCTCTTCCTCTGGGTTATGAATTCTCTTGCAGAAGCAGCTATTTAAAATACACAAGGCAGAGGAATAGTCTGATGAAAATGTGAAACTCTGAGGAACTGAACTGATCTCTAAAGATTTTTCCTTTGCGGGGATTTAGTGTAATGCATGGACTTTTTATTATAAATCTGAGAAGACAAATTTTGCTTCCTTGTCTGTAGCTAATGGCTTCCTGCCAGCACTCATGGTATTTCTGACATATTTAAAATACCAGTTATTTGAAGTAATGGTGACCCTCTGCCCTTCTAAAACTTTTCGCTTTGCACATAGGGAGTGAAGTTGAAAAGCAGATGGTGAAACTAGGAATCTGAATGCTGCTACTTGACTGAGTATGATGTCCTCTAACTTTAGAATTATGAATTTTGTGTGGGTTCATTTATTTTGTGTCTCTTTTTTTTTTTTTCCCCTTCTATGGAATTTGTCTGGAGTCTGTATTTTTTGCTTAAAGGAGAAACCTAGAGAGCTGTAAATCAACATAGTCCATGTTTTCTTAAAACATAAACAGTATACAGCATGCTCCAGTTCCTGCTAGAAGTCTCTTAAACTAACAAGCCATTTGAGTCAATCATTGTAATAGCCTAAGGGAAGTGCATGGCCTGCACAGTCCTTCCGCTTTCCTGCAGTCATTTGTCTTTTAAAAATGAGTTTTTGGCACCCACAACACTTCTAGACAAGTAAACATATTTTCTAGGAAAACACTTATTCAGTATAAATAATCCTTTCATTCGTCAGACTCCAAATTATATACCCACTTGCTGTCAAGTTTACATTATTTTTGTCTTTACTTAAAGAAATTGCTCATGTAAATCAACATGTGATTAAGAATGTAGATATGTATTCCTTCACATCTAAAATGGCTTTAGCCTTAGGACCACTCCACATTTACCTGGCTGAGCATCCCTGTACTTCTATCTCTGCATCTGGAAACAAATTTGTGTAACAGTGTGTGAGGAGCACAGGAATAAGATGAGCTCAATCCCAACAACCTTGCTAATGCACTTAGTTCACTGTGGGTCTCACTGGAAGATCCCTTAACTGAAGAACCTGTGGGCAACTGAAAGCTGAAATCCTGATCTGAAGCCACTTTCTGCACAGACTGTACAGCAGGCCACCCGTCTCAGTCAGAACCGTGAGCTGCTTGTCCTTCCTGGTGAACGAGGCAGTTCAGCCTTCTCTATTAGGGGCAAAAACAACTTCAGCATGTAGAAAAAAGCAGAGAGAGCAAAGGGACATAAGCAATTTCAAGAGGAGTACTTCAGCTTTTGGGAAATGCTGCATCCATCCAGATGAGATGAACTGTCATCCTCCCTCTTACAGTATTTCTACAAGGAATTCTGTTCATCCAACCATACCTTTTTATGCACTGAATCTATAAGTACCTACCGTATTAGCCTTAATATAAACTGGGTAGAGTGTCATGCCTTGCAGTAATGTCCACAAGGCCTTTCCTTTATTTTTTCCAAAATACTTGCCACTTTCCTTTCAAAAATCTAAGCTTAGTTCTAGTTTTTCTTGCCAGTAAGATGTCTTAAGGCTATATTTCCAGAGGGAAATACTTTTATTTTACTATCACATTTACATAAGTGATAAGTAAATTCTTTAGATGAAGGTAAGAGATAAAGGACAGGAGCTCTGCAGCATTCATTCCCTCTTGTTCCCTCTTGGGGTATCTGAAGCCATACGTATTGACAAGCTGAGTGACGGTTTTTTGATGATTTCAGGTGAAATAGATTTTCTGTTGAGCTGTTCCTAGCTCAGCCTCATTCCAGTGCTATAAAACTGAAGAAAACATAATAAAACCAGGGTCAGGAACAACATCAGAAAATGATCAGTGTGTATTCTGACACTAAGCAAAATATATCCAATTACTCTTCTTGCAATTTGGTTTACAAGTCCTGTTACACAGGAGATCATTTGTATATCACAGGACAGTGATTAAGTTATGTGGACTTAAATTCAGTAAACAGACTGAATCCACTTTTCTCATTCCTAGCCAAGGTTTTCAGTCTTCAAATCATGCATGTTGGTCCCACTCTCCATGCTAAAATTCCTTTTTAAGAAGTATTTAAACCTGCCTGGCAAGAACACACTCCAAAGCAATATAGTCTTACTTGTTAGGATTTTGTTCTATCAGTTGCACTAATTTGTAGTATCTTTGTGTTCACTGTTAATACACCATGACTCTACTGATAATGAGAAGGACCTATAGGACAAAGCAAGTTCATTAAAGAGTAAGGCTCTTTTAGTAGTCAGATGCAAATATAAATCACATATTTCACTTGCTAGTGCATTCAGATATTTTATTTTTCTAACAAAAAAGTCTTATGTTTAAATACAGTATAACTCAGAAAGAACGAAGAGAAAACAAATTGCTATCACAGCTACAGTGATTTTATCACTCTCTTAATTGTCCTGTGATGTTCTTCGGTTATGGAAAAGTAGGTAAGGCTAATAACTCATAATCATTACATGACACACCACTACTATGAGTCAATAATGTTTTGGACTGTAGCCACCTAAATTCTCACCTAGCCTCCAGTTTTGGACAGAAGTTTTTGGAAAAGATCTTGTTCTACTACCTTGTGATCATAGCTTTTCCTTCTTACATTGCTGTTTCCAGACATTTATCCATGTTACCTTCCAGCTGTCTCTGATATGACATTCACTCACTCATCCAGCAACTTTGGTTTCCTTTTGCTCTCTGTGTTGGTTTTGCACGGCCTGGTTTTTGGTACTGGGTGGGCCACAGAGGTGGCTTCTATGAGAAACTGCTGGAAGCTTCCACCATGTCCAGCAGAGCCAATCCCTGATGGCTTTGAAAATGGACATGCCACTGGCCAAAGCTGGGCCAATGAGAGATGATGGTAATGCCTCTGTGATGACATATTTGAGAAGAAAGTTAAAACGAAGTGGGGCACGTGCAGTTTTTTTCTAGTCAGAGAAGAGGAGGAGGAGGTGAGAACATGTGAGGGAAGCAACATGGAAACACCAAGGTCAGTGGAGAAGNTCCAGCTGTCTCTGATATGACATTCACTCACTCATCCAGCAACTTTGGTTTCCTTTTGCTCTCTGTGTTGGTTTTGCACGGCCTGGTTTTTGGTACTGGGTGGGCCACAGAGGTGGCTTCTATGAGAAACTGCTGGAAGCTTCCACCATGTCCAGCAGAGCCAATCCCTGATGGCTTTGAAAATGGACATGCCACTGGCCAAAGCTGGGCCAATGAGAGATGATGGTAATGCCTCTGTGATGACATATTTGAGAAGAAAGTTAAAACGAAGTGGGGCACGTGCAGTTTTTTTCTAGTCAGAGAAGAGGAGGAGGAGGTGAGAACATGTGAGGGAAGCAACATGGAAACACCAAGGTCAGTGGAGAAGGAGGAGGAGGAGGTGCTCCAGGTGCCAGAGCCAAGGTTCCTCTGCAGGCCGTGGTGCAGACCATGGTGAAGCAGCTGTGCCCCTGCAGCCCATGGGGATCCACGGGGAATGCAGAGATCCACCCACAGCCCGTGGGGGAGGTGCCCATGCCAGAGCAGGTGGATGCCTGGAGGAGGCTGGGATCCAGTGGAAGACCCAGCGGAGAGAGGCGGCCTCTGCTTCCAGGCTGGAGCAGCCTGTCCTTGGAGGACTGCACCCCGTGGAAAGAGTGACCCACGCCACAGCAGTTTTGGGAGGATTGTGTGCCTGTGGGGGGAGTTCACGTTGCAGCAGTTTTGGCAGGACTGCTGCTTGTGGAAGTGGAACCACATCAGAGAAGTTCATGGAGAACTGTGTCCCGTGGGAGGGACCCCACGGTCTCACAGAGGATAGACTCCTCTCCCACAGCAGCGAAAGAAAACCTCAGTGTTGAACTGACCAAAAGCCCCCTGCCCTGTCTCCCTGTGCCGTTGGTGTGGCAAGGAGGGAGGGGTTGGGGGAAGAAAAGGTGTTTTTAAGGGCTTATTTTACTTCTCATTATCCTCTTCTGATTTTGTTCATAATAAATTTACTTTGTACCTCTAAGTTGACCCTGTTTTGCCCTTGGAGTGTTTTCTCCTGGTCCTTATGTCACCTGATGAAACCTTCATTAAATTTTTCTCTCCTCTGCCCAGCTGTGGCAGGGGAGGGTGAGTGAGCGACTTCTTCGGGTGCCTGGCATCGGGCCAGTGTCAAACCACGACACTCTCTCACAACCCTTCATTATTACAGTCTTTCATTACCCATTTCCACTTTATATGCCTGGGAATTCACCTTCTTTACAACCCCGTCCACTGCTTCTCTAATACAAGCTGATCTATTGTCATGACTGAAATATGACTCAAACCTACCAGCCTTTACTTCCACTGCTGCACATAAAGTCTGATTCAGTGCCAGCTGGCAGTGGATGGGAAAACCCAACTACTTAACTGAGCTTCTGAATGAGTCTGGAAAATGGTAATTTTCTCACATATTAATTTTTTTAATATTCAAATCAGAATAATAGTGGCCCTCATGATTTATGAGACTTAATGTTTCGCATCCTAGAAGTCCCATTTTGATTCTTAGACTAATATGGTTAGTGCTGACTTTAGGAAAAAGATGGAGAGTTTTATCACTGAATTTGATTAATCTTCTTTGGGCCTTCTGATCTTGAGGGGGAAGATATCTTAGAAATAGTGGTCTGGCTTAAATTACTCTTCTTGAAACAAATATCAGTATGTATGTCCCAAGTTCCAAGTAGCTGGATCTTACTCTTACACATGGAATTAACAGGGCATGTTAGCACATTACAAAATAATTTTCTTTAATGATTTTCAGACATAAAATTGAAAAATGCTCCAAATCCTGCATGTGGGATTGTAGGAGGGACTAAAGGCAAAGGCAGGTGCTGAGCACATGCCACTCTGCAGACAATGTTCTCATGGTTTCTTTCTCTGCCTCCTGCCTCAACTTTGGCCACAGTACTGGTACCCTCAGGCTCCAGAACAGACTTGTACCATCAGACTTAGGAGAACAGACTAAATTTACTCTTTAATACAACACAGGATCATAGGATAATTCAGGCTGGGAGGATCTCAGGAGATCTGTATTTCTATCTTCTGTTACAAGCAGGGTCATCTGTGAGATCAGACCAAATTGTATAAGGCTTTATTCAGTGTGGTCCTGAAATTCTCCAAGGATGGAGACAGACAATATATCCTCTCTTGGCAACCTGTTTCAGTGCTTGAATGTCTTCAGAGTTTTAAAAAAAAATTTGGTCATTTTTCCAGTCCTTTTTCCAGTCTTTTTTCCATTTTCCATCCTGAATATCTCTTGTTTCAGATTATGCTCATTGTGCACATCCTCTCACACTCTGCTTTGAAGAGTCTGGATCCATTTGCTTGATTCCCTCACTGCAGGTACAGGCAGGCTACTGCTAGGTCCCCTCAAAGCCATCTCTTCTCCAGGCTGAAGAGGCCCTGGACCCTCAGTTTCCCCCACAGGGCAAGACCCTGGGCAGCTTGGAGTCCTCCACTGAACTTGCTCCAGTTTGTTAATGTTGTTGTTGTATTGGGAAGCCCAAAGTGGGTGCAGTATTTGAGACGTGCTTTAAGACATGCTGAGAAGAGAAGGATACAGCCTCCCCTCCATGTCCTGGCCAGTGACACAGCCGAGGGTGCAGCTGGCTGTCCACGCAGCCAGGGCGCACTGCTGGCTCAGCCCCAGCTTGTGCCAGCCAAGGCCTCAGGTCTCTTCTTGCAGAGCTGCTGCCAGTCAGGCAGGCATCACCCTGTGTCCTTGCACCAGGTTATCTTTCCTGTCCAGGGGCAGCACTTGGGATTAGTCCTTGATGAAGTCAGCTGGTTCCTCCTGTCCCATTCCTCCAACCTGTCTATGGATTACATCCCTAAATTCTACACCCTGAATGTATCAACAAATGCCCCCAGATTTGGTGTTATTTCCCAAGTGGATGAAAGTGCAGTCAGGCCATTGATAAAGCTGTGAAGCAGACAGGTTGCAGGAAAAGACCCAGGGTACTCCATTTGTCACTGGCTTCTAGATAAAATATGACCCGCTAACCCCTATCCTTATGAACCTCATGAATAAGCTTTTAGATGGATGGTTGCCCATTCCTGCAAACCATAACATTCTAACTTGGATACAAGTATATTATGTAAGACTGCGCTGAAAGCCCCGGTGAAGTCAAGACAAATGACATGCAGTGCTCTGCCTTTGTCCAGAAATGGAGATCCTGATCACAGCAGGCAATCGGATGGGTCAGGCCTAATTCGCACTTAGAAGATCCAGGCTTAATTATCCCCCCCCGAGATCATTAAAGTGGGACAGATTAGCCTGCAGTTCTTTGGGTTGACCTTTTGGCATTTCTCGTTTTTAAGATATATATGATTTTTGCCTGTCTTTAGCCATCAAGCAGCTTCTCTCGATCTCCAGAGGTACAGCTCTAGATAGTCCTTGAGAGGGAGGTTTTGCCAGGTACTGTCCTTGCCCTGTCTTCCCTTCAGACACTTTGTTTGCATGAACAAAGTTTAGTTGGAACAGAAAGCAGTGTGTTGCTTTGGGTTTCCCTTTTTAGCACAATGGTAAACTTCCATCAAGGAGAAAGGAAACCTAAGTTATGCTGCTGTCAGCACAGACAGCACAGATGGAATGAAGCCCTTTACTTGCGTGCCCATATGCACTTATGGGTAAAATGTCAGTGTGTGGCTGTAGAACTGGGGAAACGTAGGAGACATGAGGCTGGGTTAGGAAGCTGCTGCTGTCCACAAAATTTCCCATTTTAAACTTCTCCTTCTGAAAAGACTTGAGAAACTTTCTTTAGTGACCTCTACAAATTATTTAAAAAAAAAAAGGCTCTAAATTTTCCCTCTATTTTTATATGGCCAGAGCATTTGGCAGAGGTTTTTCACACTTGAATCACTCAAAAACGGCTCAACAGATTTTACTCAGATGTCCAATGTAATCACTTTTGGGCTGAGGTTGAGTGTGGAAAATTGAAGCCAAAAGGAATTTGAATTATGAGCAATGGGAAAGGGGTTAGAGAGGCAGGAGAGCAGCTGGATTTCTAACTACATCACAAAGAGCCTCACAGCTACAACTGCTTTCCTATTCTAATTCCACATTAATTGACACCACATATTTGTATAGATAACATAGGAAGGAGTTTTCAAAGTTGCAAGCGAAAGTGGTCTGCTCTGCGAACATCAAAACATCAGTCAGTGTTTTGCTTGTGTGTAACCAATCACTTTAGAGAAGGGGAAAAAGAAATTTTTGACGTGGTTGACTTAACAAGTGGATGCAGAGTTTATATGCAGGAAGTTTATTCATAAGATGGAGCAAGTGGCATCCTCTAGATAACTGTATTTACCAAGGTCTGCTGAGAAGTAAGGGTTGAAGATGTGGCATGGTGTGGGTTAGTTCAGTGACTGTCCATAGAGTAGGGACATAGATGATGCCATACTGAAGTGAAAATTTACCCTACAAAATGCCAGATTGGTTTCTGAGAAGGAATAACTAAGTGGGAGGGAAAGCCAACTTGTCTCTGGGTATTTCAGTGTAGGCTCAAGCATGGCACTTCAAGATATTCGGGATTCTCTGTGTGAAGAAAGATGGCATGAACACAGGTAACTGTGCCTAGTGACAGCAAAGCAAGCACTAATTATCTCTGTAAAATCCACTACTCCCTGTTCTTGTGGTGGTTTGTCTCTCTACACCTAGCAGGCAAAACCTGGTCACATTCAAATGATCTCTGATTACTAAAACCAGCTGCCTTCCCCTTCTGTCTCAGCAAATCTCAGACTTGCCATTGCTTTAAAAAGCTTCTTGGCAGCTGTTTGGATGAATTTGAAGGACAGCTTGGAAAGCTGAATTCAAGCGTTTTCTGGAACAGCACTGACAGGCAGGCCCAGACAGCACCTCAGCTAAGTGTGATCTGCTCAGTTTTCTGCTTGGGTCCCAGAGACAGGCCAGACTGGATTTTCCCATTGATCAAAGAGGGGGTCTTACCACTTCCAAGGGAGCCTTTGGGAAGTTCATCTTTTCCACTAATACAGACAAAATCCCTCAACACTTTTAATGTACTGACAGAAATGAAAATGATATTATGAATAAAAGCACAAGAACCTACTGACTTAATCCAGTGAGAATACTGTAAGAAGATGCCATGTGCTAGTATTCAGCTAAACCCAGAGGGCTGCTTGTAGCAATGGGAAGGCAGGAACTTCAGTTTACCCAAGTACTGACTCCAAAGAAAGCAGTGAGAGCAGCACAAAAGCCCAGGTCAGGAAAAAAGACACGAAGCAAAAGGTGTGATTTCAGTCCAAGCTCAGTGAGGTATGATCTAGTGCAGTGGTTCAATACTGAGGTGTGCTGATTCAAAAATATAGATGGCTAATTTAAAGTGTGATCCAGGTGAAATTCAAGCTTCCTGTAGACTAGGCATTTAAATATATTTCTAAAGCAATGCAGTAAATTTTAATTAGTGTAATTTTCTACAAGCTTTTCATATAAATACACAGTAATGAAATGCACATGCACATAAACATAACAAAATTCAAAGAACATCCTCTCTTCCAATAAAATTCAAGCTTTCAATCTCAAACAAAACTGAAACATCTATTTCTGTTTCAAAAAGAACAATTTATATTTACAAAAAAGAGAAAAAGCAACAGAGAAGAAGAAAATAAAACCATTCAACTTTTTCCAGAGAAAATATATTTTCAAATGTGCAGACAGGAATAAATGCATATGAATGGCACAACTCGTTTCTACTTCTCCGCACTTTGGACATTATTAAAAAAACAACATGCTACATACAGAGGGAAAAAAAAAAAGTATAATTTGTCATGTTGAAACCAAGATGTTCCTGAAAAATTTTTTATTCCGTTTTCACAGTGTTGTTTGCAAAATGAGTTACACCTGCACCATCTGAGGCTGCATTACTGATAGGGAAATCACAGAAGATGGTTGGACCCACTGGATCCGTTCTGGTCCAAGCCAGCTGAATATTCAAGTGCCTGTCAATTTGGAATGGCCGTGGCCCGAAGCAGCTTGAATACAACATGGTCAGAGCAGCTGTGTGGTTCTCTGCTCCCTCATTCCATAAGCCTTGAGAAAATTCTCTGATTATCGATGATAGTGTTTGTAAAAGCAATTAATGCTGCATTATGTACATATTTTATATTGTCTAGGCTGTCAGATCTCATTGTCAGATTACCAAACTTAAGCAGAACACAAATGTTATAATTTCTCTTCTTATATGTTGAAAAGAACAGAAGAGCAATTTAACTGAAGGCCTACCATGTTTTCTGTCATTGGGCTTGTGAAAGGTTTGAAGTTATTATGTCAAGCTCCCTGCAATAAGCATGGCTTATTACCTTTTGGATTAAGATTTCATGAATGCCGAGCTCCTTACAGCATGTTTTTTCCATTGGAAGGAATTCAGGGCTCTAGAATATCACCACCCATCTACAAATAGATCATGCAGGACCTGCATTAACTTGTTGCATTTCATCTTTATTTCACAATTTCATATGAAATCATACTGTCTAAAGTTAAATTTATCACTTCTTTGCTATCAAGGACAGTACTTGAACATGTTTTACATGTAAAAATCCAACACCACTTTTCCAAGAGCAAATATTTCCGAAGAAACATGAAATTTTCCCAGAGTTAACAGTGACTCACGAGGTCTGAAGCTTTGACTGATGTAAATAAGCAGAGAAGTAATAAATGAGGTTATATCATCTACATCAGCTGAAGATGTCTTACCTCACAGCCCTGAGAAATTTGCTGAAGACATAAGCATTTTAAGACCTCACTAATGGATCACACAGTCTGCTACTGATATGCTTTTTTCTTTCCTTTATGGTTTTACTTGAAAGTGGTAGCATCTGTGGGCCACAAACAAAAGACCAAAAGACTGAAGCAATTCTCTGTTAGCTGTTTTGTGAATGATTATAAGCCAGACCAGAACACTTTTCAAGAAAACTGCATTAAAATCATGAGAGCTTCCAAAGTGGAAACAATTACATGTTCTGGGCTAAGACTCTTTCCAGAAACTAAACAGTAAGTTAAAAAATAGGCTGGTTCCCAAGCATTTTGAAATGACAACAGTTCAAGATTTTTGTGGTGAAAGCATAACCTTTGAAACTGTTATTTCACAAACAAACGACAAGCTCTGTCCTTCTTCACACAAACACAAGATTTGATTGCCTCTGTAAAAACTGTCCCCAAAGCATTTCCTTTGGCTGATGTGGAATGCTGACTATTCATTAAATCAGGCACAGAGAGAAAATTTTTTTGGCCCTTATGAACTTTTGAAGCTTTGGGGGCTAGCAGCTGCTTATCTTGTGAACAGAATTTCCTGTTAGTATCCTTCCAGCCTATTTGTTCACTAGAAGCTCAACAAATGTCAACAAAAATAACACTCTATGTTCCAATTTTTAAATACAATTGAGAAATCTCAGATATTTTACACTTCCCAGATAGACTCGTGTACTATTAATGAAAGTACTATTATGACCTTGCTCAGATCTTGTTTAGTTCTGGTGGTTGTTAGTTGGGTTGAAATTATAAAGATGTTGAGGGACTGACTATAAACACCATGTTCCTGTAACATAAAATCCACTTCCAATAGCAGTGCCAGCAAACATTTTAGAAAAGACTGAATAATTTTAATTGTTAAAAAATGGCCCTTTTCTTGCTCTGACAGTCTTATTTTTATTAAATCTGCTATTTCTGTAGAATTGAAGGATAAATTAAACATTCTACTCCTTCAACAGTTCATTCAAATTGTAAATAGTTGAAACGAGTCTTTCCCCTCTGATCAAAACTGGCCCTAAGGGGATCCTGCTTGATTTTTGGATTGGTAAATGTGCAGAAACATGAAGCTTTCTGATAATGCCATTTCCAGCAATGCCTGCTGCATAGAATGCTGCTGATCTACTCTCTCCAAGGGTATTTGTCACCAACATTAAATCAACTGGGTAGATCCCCAGTCTCTAGTGGAGCAGGACACACTAGTGCAGCAAGCAGTGCTGCTTTGCTTATTCCCAGGGAGGCAGTCTGAAAGCTATGCCCGATTTTTCATAGCAGGGACCAGACACATGACAAACCATTTATTTTGCTTAAGACACTACTGGAGAGGGTTCACACACTGCAGAAAGCCAAGAGTCTAGGAAGACCACCCACCATCCTGGGCTTAGAACTACATTGCCTTGAACTCCTTTGACAGCAGTGGGTGATATTTGCAGCACACAAGTTTGTGGTGCTCTGTGATCCCTTCTAAAAGGCAGGAGCCAATTGGGAAGTTATGAGAATTACGCACTGCAGCGCTTCACAGCGTTTGAAGGAAGTGATCCTCCTTCTGGCCTTGCGAGATTTTAAGTATCAAGAGAAACAGCTTTGTGCAAAGAAACAAGGAACTCTGTGAGCAATTGGAAGTTACTCCAACAAGTGGAAGTTTGTTCTCCAGATCCCTGTGGCTGATGTCCAGTGTCTACCACACACACACGTGTTGTGCTGCATGTGCACACAACAACTGCAAACCACGTGTGCAGTAAAATCAGACCATCCAACATCTGTGCAGCACATCTGGTCTCGTTTATGTGAGATGCTGACTTGCTATGTACATGTGCCTTAAGAGAAACATTTTTAATGTGTCTTTAATAACTTTTTGCCTCCTGACTCAATTCTCTGTCTAAAGATGTGTTCAAACATTTTCCTAAGCCCAAGGCATTCAGGATGCTCATATCAATACTTTCTGATGTTCACGACGTGCAAGTTGACATTAAAACCTTTCCCTAAAAAGGAGCAAAACTGGAGTCCCTCCAGAAATGAACACATGCAAGCTTTTCCTGTGAGATGTCTGTTGTCACTGTTGGATAAAACTGCCTGATAGGTTCAAAGCTGTGAAGGGGATGGGGAAAAGAAGTCATGATTTTGAATTTCTGTTTGCAAACATTTTATTTTCCATACCTTTCTTTGCATAGAACATCATCAGTGGCACTGTCAACACTGTCCTGTAACCTGGAGTCCAGAAAGCTCTTTGTCTTGTCAGCAAATAGCAAATACAGAAAACGTGAATTCTCCACAATTGGCATTCACCCTAAGATTGAGACAACAAATCCAAAGTAATTTAAAATGCCTTTTCATTGACATTAGTGATTCTTTCAGGGGCATCTGCTTATTCACACATATATTTGTACCTTTCCCATTAGGATGCTGCATTCCTATGTCCATTGACAAAGAAATTCGTTCGGCATCACAAATTCAAGGGGCATACACGAGCCACATACAGTCTTACTTACAGCTTATTACATGGACCGCAAGTATAATTTTTATTATTTGTAGCTGAAACACATTTTAAAATAGCTGCTTTATAAATAATCAGGCATATAACGAAATCCACATGAGTACTTGAAGGTGGCTCTGGATTCTCACTCAGAAGTTCTGCAGATCAAACCTGTACAGTGTTTCCCATGTGAAGGGGGACAGACAGCCTTTCCTAAGGATGCTTTCCTTTTATTGAGTGCATGGCAGTATTTTGGGTTATGAAGAATTGCTTCATTGTGTTCATTAGCATTTCAAAAGCATTTAGCTTGGCTGGAGCTCTATAAAATATTGCTGTGAACTGTATCACTGTATGTATAAAGGCACTACTGAATACAATAGGAAATAGGATATATTTACATTTTTATGAGAGTTTCCTGAGTTAAAGGAATGTGCTGACTACTTTGAAGTTGAGAGCAAGTTCTCTTTCTTGTCTTCCTCAGCCTGAATGTTCTTATGTGCAGCATAACAGTAGTATTACAGTGGAAGCAAAGTCATTGTTATTTTAACCATTCTTGCCTTTTCAAGGCTGCAAATGAAGGTGTGGGTAGAAAACTGAATCTGCGTACTGGGGCTTGTCTGGTGACTAATTTCACACCTTGTCTATGCTTGTGAGACATGTCACAGGGAAGAACTGTGTTGTCCCCTTTCAGATCAGAACTTCATCTACCCCTGATTGCAGAAGGGTAAGATGGACAGGTCCTAGACTTCTATTCCTTCCAAAACATGAAACATTTAACCCAGCAGGTTTTGCAAAACTTGCAAAAGTGAACAGGTAGCTAGGTAGAAATAGGCTTCAAGGTTGGACAACTTAAGTGAGGATCCTGTATTGCCTCCTTGTACAGCATAAATCCCTGCTGAGCAGTAACTGAAGGCCATGATCGGGCAGGAGTAAAGGCATGCCTTGTAGGAAGGATGAGCAGGGGAAAAGAGCAAACAAGCAGGGAAGAAGAGAAGAAAGGCTTATTAAGGGTCAGACTGTCCAGTGTTTGAGCAAAAAGCTGGAGGACATGGTCACAGAGCATGTCCCTATGTCAAGAACCCAGGAGGGGGGTACACTGAGTCTGTAAGAACTACCTTATGTAGTTAGCTATGACCAAGGGGACACAGCAGATGAGGCTTTCTAAAATGACTAGTAAAGGTTTCTTTGTTTTATGCTCTCATCCTTGTGTTTTTCAACCCTCTAGACATCAACAACATGGCTACATTCCAGGAAAACCCTAAATTGCGTTGGTGATAATTTCACAACACAAACATTAGAGGCTCAGCCATAGGTTGAGCACTACCAGACCTATTGCTCACAAACTGTGAAGAGCTAGTGGAAAATGCAGTCATGGTTGGCAGCTTGGGCTGCAGTAGCCACAGGATGATTGAGCTCAGGATCTGAAGGAGGGCTGGGAAGGAAAGCAGTGGGGTTAGGATTTTGTATTTCAGGAGAGCAGACTTCGGTTTATTTTTAGGGAATTGGTAGGCAGACTGCCCTGGGAAGCAGCCATGAAGGGGAAAGATGCCCAGGAAAGCTGGCTAATTTTTAAAGAAAACTTCTTGAGAGCTCAGGAACAAACCATCCTGTTGGACAGGAAGGCTGGGAATTCTGGCAGAAGGCCTGTTTGGCTAAGTCGGGAGTTTCTCAATGAACTAAAACACACACACAAAAAAAGGAGTGCACAAGATGCTGGAACAAAGAAAGGCAATGAAATAAGTGAGTAACAATATTGCTGAGCAATGCATTAGGACAAATGTTATAGAGACAAAATCAGGATGGTCAAAACAGAAGGTGAGTCTGGAGCTAAAACTGGCCACGGGCAGAAAGGGCAATATGAGATGTTACAGGAACAGTAGCTGGAAAAGCAAGCTCAGAAAAAAGGTAGGTCAGTAGATGAATGAGGAGATGGTCTAGTAACAAAAACAGAAACGACTGAACTATTGAAGTAATAAAATCCTTTTTGCTTCACAGACAAAACCTGTCCCCAGAGCCCTGTGTGTACTAGCATATATTTGGAAAGAGGTGGTGAGTAGGAGGGCACAACACATTAGGGAAAATATTCAGCTCGTGGGAAGAAGTGGATGCTAACAGAGATGGCTGATGTGATTGTGGTGCCTCTGTCCATAGAAAATAATGATCAGGAGAAGTAGCTGAGGACTGTGTCCTCTGGACATTTCCAAATCCAAGGACAAGAAGGTAATGAGGGCTAGTCAACAGTTCCAAAGAGTAAATCATCCTTTGCTAGCCAATTACCTTCTCTGACAAAATAACTGACTATGAAGGCAAGGGGAGAGTGATAGGTATAATACATCTGACTTTAGTAAAGAATTTGACATCACCTCCTACTATAACCCAAATCTCACCTATCAGCTCAGGAAGTTTGTACTTGACTAGAGTAGAAATTTGGGCTCAAAGGATAGAATTCAATGGCTTGAGGTCTGACTGCTAACTAGTGCGGGTCTTCAGAGGGTAACACTACAATCCATTACCCAGTGTTTCATCCACAGTCTTGGTGATGCACACACCCTCCACAAATTTGTGGATGATGCTAAATTAGGGGGCAGCTACTGACACCTCAATTGGCAGCTACAGACAACTTAATTGGAAGAACTGAAGAACTAGTTCTTCACAGGTTCACAGTGATCTGAGAAAATGGGACTCAGTAAGGACAAGTACATGTGGGGCAGAACACCCCAATGTATCAGTACCGGTAGGGAACTGCCTGGAAGAACAGCAGCCTTACTGGAAAAGATCTGGGATTACAGGTGTTATTTGGTGAGGCAGTGGATGCCAGGCTGAACACGACAGCTGTGTGCTCCCATCACAAATAAAGCAGATGGTTAAGGGTCATCTTAGCGGAGCATGGCCAGCAGATCAAGGGAGGTTACTCCGTGCTTTAATCTGCTGCTTGGGACACCATAGTTGGACTAACATGGCTGGCTCTGGGACACACTTCAAGAGGGAGATAGTCTTGCAGAAGGTTATCAAGGTGGCCAGGGACACAGAACACGTAAGCTGTGGAACAGAACTTATGGAGCTGGGCTTGTTTAGTCTTGTAAGGAACTGGGAGATTGAACAGCCTATGACTACAAAGTGAAGTTATGAAGATGACAAAGTCAGACTTCGTCTTATAGTGGCAAGCACAAAGCAGACAAGAGTAAGGGACACATTTTGTGACTTGAGAGGTTCAAATAAGACATCATGAAAACATTATTCGCCAGGATGGTAATGCAGCACTGGAAGAAACTGTGAGAGATGTTGTAGAGTCTCAAATTTTGAGATTTTCAAGACTTCTCCAGATGAAGCCATGACAGGCCTAATTAATGATTGCCCTGATTTAAGCAGAAAACAGAATTATATAACTCCTCAAAACAGCTCTTGTAGTATGCTGTGACGTGTCTCTGGTCTCGAAATCTGGCATTTCAAGGAGTTTATTTTGCTCCTGTGCTGTGTACCGGGAAGGATATGCAATTCAGATTGTCAGGGAAAACTTCTTGGTAAGGAAGTAATTTCAGTTTATGTATCTTTCCCCCCCCTTTTATCTCAAAGAAGATTTTTTTTAGAGTTGTTTGTTTGGAGAGAGAAGAGGAAATATTATATTCAGGCACTTTATTTTGAAAGGTCTCAGTAATCAATACAATTGGATTGCAAATAAATCCAGAAATGGATAATTAAGCAATCAAATGGAAAGCAACCCATAGTCAAACTGCTGACATATAATTTTTGTTTACAATATTAACTTTAGTATACCATGGTAAAAATGGTCTGGTTCAGCCTTTGTACCATAACAGTGCAGGAGCTTGCAGTATATTCTTCCCATGATTCCTTACAGGCCAATGACCTTGTAGTGAACTCAACATTCCTGCTATTTACTGAGGTAAATCTTGTTCTATCTTCTTCAGAACGCTGAAAGTGGAGGCAAACGTTCAGCATCTTTCATTCATTGCATGGTACTGGGAATGAGCTGTACCAGCTTCAAGTGCCTTTGCATTTTGTGCTGAAAGCAGCTTTATAAATGTCAGTGGTTACAGGGAACAGGAGAGGAAGACAGCCTTCCTTCAAGCTTCCTATTTCTTTGTCTGGTTGGGGCATCTCGTGGCTCTTGTGACTAAATTGTTTCATGGCTGTAAAATAAATTGCTGGCTACAGGCTTGTTCCTCCACAAGAAAGGCCTACTCTGTAACTGGTAATTTTTGTAAATAATTTCAAAATTTCCAAATTTCCAAAATGATCTAGAAAAGGCTAGCAAGTATTTGCTTCTACAGATAGAAGAAAGAAGTTGAGAAAACAACATAGGAAAGCTTCTATTTTGTCCTCTAATATTGAATTTCATCTGTGCTCAGAGGCTTAATTAGTCAGGCCAGAGTATACTTTTTTCTAAAAAACAGGCTTGTAAAAAAATAATATGCAAAGAAAGAAGGCAAGAGGATTTGCTTTAAGTTATGTGACCAACTTCAGCAAAAAAAAGAAACAGACATTGAGTAGAAGTGGCAGAACAAGAAAATCAGATGTAGATTGTAGACTGAACAAGACTGGAGCTTCAGACCATGCACATGCCTATGCACTCATTACACATCACTGCAAATTCACCATGAAATCCTCAAAAGTAAGCCTGTTACATCTGTTCTGGAAAACCAAAATTCTCTCAGAATATGACTGGCCCAAAATGCCTTGGTCAGCTTTTCTTTCTATGTGCAATAGCAAGGATTTTTATTCTTAGTATTGGCAGCTTCCATGCCAAAACTTGTGTGTAGGTTAGCTTCTTCCTGAACTGATCTGATAACCCCTCTGGTACCTTTCTTCTCGTCTGCAAGGAGGAAATCATCTGCTCTAGGTGCAGTCCTGGCAACAGTATTTCCTCCCTGATGCATAATTTCAGTCACCTGGCTATGCTGGGACAAGCAGCAGGAGGTGACTGAGCCAAAATCACAGCCATTAGCTACCAATACAACAGAGGAATACAGCCCCCACTAAATCTGCCTTTGTTGCCTCTTACACTCTTTTATTCCCACTGCAGGGGTATCACACATGCTTATGCTTTTTATGATCCCCACACCAGAGAGCAGCCTAGCCAGCACCACGGCCTAACTGCTCCACTTGCCTTGGTTGGGACCTACAGCACACGGGTGTGTATGACCAGGAAAAGTGGCTCCACACTGCAACAGGACAGACTGTGCAGATGGAAGACTGAAAAGCAAGATGACTGTGACTTGATTTTCAGTTAATTTTGACTTGACTTGATTTTACTTACAGTATGAATTCCTGTAATTTAAGATCCCTTACATTCCTTTTGCATTGGTGAAAAAGGGTATAAACCTCTACTTCTGCCAAGGAGCCAAAGTGCTGGTTTGTAAGGGAAAGAAGGGGAGAGGGTGGAGAGGCAGAGTACAAAGAAGAGCTGAAACATCCCTTAAACTCTAAATAATTCATTGTTCACTGGCCACTCTTTAGTGCTTTCATTTTCCAGTTCACTTTCTCAGTTCAAACAAATAGCTGCCTGAAAGCCCTCCTGCTAATGCAGTGACTACCATATTTGGAGTAAAAGCCCTTTAATGATTTGGCTAGTAACTTTTGCTTATTAACAGCTCAGCCTTAGGATTATGGAGCTCATGGGACCCAGGACACATTTACTGAACAGGCACTTACCTCCAGGTGTGGTATTAGCCTTGTTATCCTGACTGATGTATTAAAACACACGAATTTGCTCAAGACCAAAGAGCCAATGGGGTCAATATAACGTGGCATCTACTTGACTGACCAGAAGTAAAACCATATTCCTCTTCACAAAAATCCTATGTTGAGGAAGTCTAGACTGTAAGGTCACAGCATGGACTGCTGGTCACAGCTCTTCTGGAAGGTGCTTGGGACCTTTATCATGTTGGAAATGATGGTATTCTAGGAAGAACACTTGGAAAATACTTGCAGAAAGTTAAAACTTTCCATTCCAACAGGTGGCTTGTCCTCTGAATTTTGTGTCAGACCTACCAGCAGTGGGCCCTCTTGTAGTGATTCTGATGAGAAAAGATGATGCCCTCCTTGTCCCGTTGGAAAGTTATCAGCTTTGTAACTCACTAAATAGAAGCTGGAGGTGCTGTTTGCATGGTCTGAATGGTTGTTACGGAAATTAACTGATCTTCAGTGAAGGACATAATGGCAGTGTGGTGGCAACAGCAGCCGTGCCTGTCACTAAGGCTGTTACCAATCCCTAAACAAATAGGAGCTGCTGGGCAAGCAAAAGCAGCATCTGCTTCTTTATATGAAGTTGTCCAGTTACACTGGTGAACGAACTGTGATGGATAAAGCAGGCAATGTCTGATACTTCTGTGCTGGGGTACAGTCACTTATCAGCTTCTGCATCTCCACAGATCCCACTGGCCTTTATCTTTTTCCTTCAGAAGTTTTTCAGTAAAGCTTGAACCATTTTGTGTGTGTAAGTAAGTGTTAGATTTATGTACTGTGACAACCTTGATCTTACCATATGTCAGGAATCCCCATATGTTCTTTCATTTCTAGCATCCACAAGATTCACCCAATAAAGGCAAAAGGTACAGCCTGGCTACAGACCCTCTGTCATTCAGCTACAAACAGCTGGTAGTGCATATTCCAAGGCTTATTTAAAGCTCAAGTACTTTCACCCATCCTCTCTTATAACTAAACTTGGCATGTAAAAATGTGAAAATAAAAATATCAGTGTAGTGTAGCATTTCAAAGAAGCATTCAGGAAGCAGACAGCCTGTCTTGCTCCAACATGGAGAATCCTGTGGCTGAATGCGGCCCATGCTCTGAGAATGTACCCAGCTCTGGTATGAAAAGACAGGTCCTCTAGGTGTGAGGTGCACAACTTACCATGTAGCTGCTCACACTTGCTTTGGTAGCATGAAGCACTGGGTCCTTTGTGTGACCATCTACATGCTAACATTCTGATTTCTGATAAATCTCCACAATTGGCTCTTGATTGGAACCAGAGGAGTGTTTTTGCACACAGGAGTGTTCTCGACAACTCTATGGACATGTTGTTAGTTGAGGAATAATGGGTTTGAGGCATAAGTACAATCTGCCTATTTTTCTAGGGGAGCCACTTCAATCTCAGCATTTACAAATATTTTTAGCTTTAGCCTCCTCAACTGTAGTTGTTTACTGTGAGTCTTCACAATCCATTTGCAGCTTGCTCTTGGCACAAATAGCACAGTAAAGAAACAGCTTTATATTTAGTGCCTCCAAGTTGAAGGAAAAAAGGGGACTGAGAAAGGTGGCTGTATAGGTATAGGACTAGAGCTGCTGTCATTCATGAAGGTTTAAACTCTTTTTTTATGCCCACTTCAGTCACCATAGATTCTCAGAACACCTTATTTCAGTAAGTTCCTGATCTAGAGATACGCTTCATTGTGAGGGGGTGGGAAAGGACAGGCAAGGTACACAAAATAAGTTTATAAGCAGTAGGAAGATAGTAGGAAGAAAACCAAATGATCTTATAAATTTATCTCCTACAACCAGTCTCCAGGCTTTCCCACAGTCAGCTTCCAGGATGGGAGTGGTGTCAACAGATGTCAACGGTGGCAACAACAGCTGGCTCTCAGGATTATTTGCCCCATCAGAAAAATTTGTCCATCTTTTCCTTTCTCTGCTTTGACTCTGGGGTAACACTGGCACTGTTATGAGAGTTTTAATTCTAAGACTGTGTTTGCAAAAGTACAGATGTAGGTGATCCTCAACTGGCCCCAGGTGACCCAGCTCAAAACCCAAAAGCTGAGCTGTGGTACCAATGTCACGAGTGCCTTCACCAAGGAGCAGTGTGCCAGGTAAACCAAATGGCTTAAGCTGGAGTTACCTCAAGGAACTGCATGTTGTGCTGCCTTTACACAGGTAATTGAGGTGCCACCAGGCCCCTGTGACAAACTGGATGTTGCAGAGCAACAAGCACAGGGCTAATCCAAAAGCGAGGAGGAGCCAGGAGCTGAGGGAGGGGCAAGATAAGGAGATAAACCAGACCCAGGGTCCATCCAGAAGTTTCAGTCAGAAGAAGTAGACGATTGGGTCAGAGACAGGGATGAGAGCAAGGACAAGAGTGGTGTAGCAGGGACAGGGACTGATGGCTTGGGCTGAGCTGGAATGGGGTACTGGGTCATGGGCAGTCATAGGGGAGGCTTGGCAGGGGCAGTCAGGGCTAACAGTGCTCTCAGGGCCATGGTCCTGGGGTTCACAACCAGAAGTTTTCTCTCAAGGTAGGAATCCAAAAACTTGTGCTTCAGACGGAATAATGTTTTAGTTCAATAAGTAAAGTATGTAAGCATCCTTCATTGCAGAGATCAGAACACCAAGTACTGGAGCAAAGAATTTTTTTTTCTTCTCTGAGGGTATTTGACAGTCTTTTCTGTGCAGTCACTTTTCCTGCCTTTTAGGAGTACATCGTAGGTAGCTGTCACATCAGTTTGATCATCCAGTCAGGTGTGCATTTGATCCTGCATTACTGACATTCTCGTAGCTGAATGAGAACAAAATAAAATACTACAAGAGAAGCCAATTCTGATCACTATCAAGATACTGATATAGTCACTCCAGCTATTAACTGAAAGACATTTTTGTGGCCATAGAAGCCAAACAGTGAATACCTTATTCAGCTATTTCTTCGGTGAAACTTGCCAGTGAAAATGGAGTAAAGAGTCCGAGATCTAACCTATAGATGGTCATGGAGAAGCCTGGCATGAATAAATCATAAGGGAAGCTTATGGTAGTTGAACATATTTGCTTCTTTTGCATATAAGTAAGTCTAACTCTTTAGGGTAACTAGGGTAAGAGACAGAAATAACCCAGATAATTGTACTGTCAGAACAGCAAATATATCCATCTTTGGAAGAACTTGCATGCAGATTCCAGTGGAGCAGAGAAGCCTTTTAAAATCGATGGCTAGTGCAGGACCTCCTGGGAGGCACATATGCTTTGTGTTATAGATTGAGCTGAAGCCAGAAATGTTGGGGTAAAGCAAGGTTCACAACCCTTACATCCCTACCTGACTGTAGGCATGAAGCACCACTTCTTATGGTATAAACAGAACCAGTTTAGTAAAACTAGACTCAGATATGCCTACCACCATATGACTTTGGGTTGCCCAGATTAAAATTGTTATCAGAGGCTTGCATTTGTCTTTATGTCAGGACTTAAATTTGGATTGAGGTGTTTCAGTAGAGACTTATCAAATTTGTTATTTTGAGATTTGATCAAAGCTCCTTATTTTATGTGCTTTGCCCACAAATTTATGAAATAATACCTTGTGTCTGCCTATGTTGTTGCAGTCAGTTTTTGAAATTTATGTAGCTGGTAGTTATAAAGGTGAGGAGAATGATAACCACTGTAAATAGAAGGTTTCAGAAATGTCTTACGCTGGCATCTGGCATTTGCCCCAGAATAAACGACTCTATAACCAAGAGAATCAACAGGGAATTAAACTGTATTACAGTTTAGATCTTCACTATAAAACTTACTTTACATGAATAATAATCTTAAGAAATGCTCAAAATTTGCATAGCATGCTGATAGAAAAAACTCCATTATTACGAAAATGCTTATGGGGTAAACGGGTTTGGGAAAATCGCTACATACGGGAAACTGCGATTATTCTCTTCGCCTGGATACCGGGAAAAAGCAGGTTTTGCCAATAAATTGAGCAAAATGCTCCCTCTTGTGGTGTAAACTCGGGAATAGGGGAGCACAGAGCAGCCGCTGGAGGCCGGGAGGGGCAAGGCTGCTCCAGCAGCTGCGAGAAGCCTGGATTTGCTTCTGTTTTGTTGTGATTCTAAGTGCTAGGAAGGAGGTGTTTCATTTGCAAGGCTGAAAGAGGGGCACAGGTGAGGGTTTTAACCTGGTGTGTGTGTGGGGTTTTTTGGGTGTTTTTTTTTTTTTTTTTTGTTTTGTTTTTTTTTTTTTTTGTTGGTTTTTTGGGGTTTTTTTTTTTTTTTTTTCTTTGTTTTGTTTTGTTTTGGTTTTTTTTTCCTTCTTTATTTGCTAGTCGCCTCCCTCTTTCTATGGAGTAAAATGGAAAGTTCTCCCGCTACCCCAGCGTAGGTACTCCTTATTGATCCTAGCTTCCTCTGAAGAAAAAGTCCAAAGAATGATTGGACATAAAAATGGAATTGTGGGTGATAGGGATAGAGGCAGAGGGGTGGAAGGAGATGGGAGGTGGGCTTGTGAGTATTTTGGACTTGTGGAAATGCTGGGCTAAGAGTCGTGGCTTGTGGCTCTTGTTAGACCTAATACAATCACAGAACAAAGACTTGATTATTAATCAGAATAACAAGCAAAAAAAAATTAAAGATGAGGAAAGAGTATTTAGGATTGGATTTGTTTCCTTCTGGAGAAGATGGAACTATGACAGCAGGTGACACCTGGAAGAGAGACAGGGCTGAACAAGGCTGGGCCTGAAATGCTGAAGCTGGAGAGAAGAACACTGAGATACAGTAAGAGGCAAGAGGTGACAGGAAGATCTGGCTAAGAAGATGGAGGTAGCTTGGGTATTTGTCAAAGCAGAGTAACAGTGTGGATTTCAGAAAAGCAGCTGTAAATTACACAGAAGGGCCTAGACTTGCCTGTTTCCACAATAGACCTGGTTATTCATCTTTATGCAGGTGTCTCTGTTCTGCACTTTTTCTTCTTCCAGATACCGTTTTTTCATTTCAGAAGAAAAGGGAGAGGATATCGTACACACCTTTAGTTAAGACAAAGATATTCAAAGGATGCTTGGAATATACATTTGCCTAAAAGTACCACTTTTATTAAGTAAGACATACATACAAGATATGTATCATACCTTGATGCAGCTGAGTAACTGAAATGAGCATTTGACAAATTTTGAATTTGCCTGTTGTGAGAAAGATAATTTAGCATGTAGGTGTATTTAAAAGAATACTAGCTGGTAAACTATGGTTACCATCTCAGCCCTCCAGCTGCAGAAAACAGTAAAAGGATCAAAACCCCTCACAAACTGATAGTAGCAATGACTATTTCTGTGCCATTTTTAGTTGTACAGGCTTTTCCAAGCAAATGACTCAGAACACACGCAGGAATTTAATTTTTGAGATATATTGGGAATCCTGTGTAACTTGTAAATCAGCTACAAAGTCTGATAGTGCTCGATTTCATGCAGGTGAGAATTCATTGCCTAAGCCCACATTTAAACACAGGTTTAAACAACAGCCTCTTTCTTTCCCTCTAATATTGCTTCACACTAATTGTGTAGTGGTTGGGCAATTTTACAAAACAATCTCGACAGTCTGAATGTCATGGCCTCATGGGCACTGTTAGCCTTGATCGCCCCTGCCCAGCCTAACCTGGGGCTCCCCCTGAGCCCTACCCATGGTCCAGGACTGATTTCAGCCCAGCCCAGGCCCTCAGCCCCCCACTGAGCCATTCTGCAGACATGCTGCTGTGTTCTGCCCGCCTCTGCCTTACTCCATGGCTAAATTTTAGACCCATCTTGCCTCTCACTTCTCTCCAGCCCTCTCTCACAAATACTCCTTGCTCAGAAATAAAACTGAGGAAAGGGATTTTCTCCCTTGACCTTGCAGCACGCCACCGCCGGGCAGGCGCCGGCGTTAGTGCTGCCTCTACAGGGATGCTCCCGGGAAAAGCAGGCGGGCGGACCCCTACTCCCCCGGACTACGCGAAGGCAGCGCAGGGGCGGGAAGCGCCTCGCCTCCGTGGGGAGCAGCTACCCCCTTCTCCCTCGGCCGAGGACGGGTCAGGGCGTGTCCCTCTCCCTTTCCTCTTTTTCCTCGATTACCAATTTAACGCTGACTGCTGCATGCCTCACCCGTGCGGTGCCCCCCCCGAGCCCGTTATCTTGAGCGCAGAGATATTCCGGCTGGGGGCGCGGGGGAAGGAGTCCCGCCTGCTCCTGCTCTCCCTCCCCCAGCTGCGGCAGGGCGCAGCCAGCCCCGCACCGCGCCTCAGGAGAGTGGGATGCTGCATCGGGGCAGGTGTGGCGTGGAGAGCTCTGAGCCCCGGCAGCTGCCGAGAGAAGGTTAAACCACCGGGAAAACGCGGAGATACGATGGAGAACTAGGAAAATAAAATCCTATAAAATAAAAATACGAGGAAAAGACTGGCTTGCGAACGCTTTCACGAAAATATAAGGAATTGTCCCTGCCCGGTGAACCCGCCTTGCCCATGCTCCTCCTTCTCTCCCTTCCTCCCTTTACGCCCGGGGGTTTTGTGTGACCGCGGGGAGACAACGGAGGCTCCCGGTCGCGCTGCCCGGTCGTCCCTGAGCCTCTCCTCCGGCGTTTCGGACCGGCTTCCCGCCCCGGCAGCAGCTGGGTGGATGCTCGACACAGCTACAGGTTGCAGGGTGTGGTGTGTGAAACACATAAACTCAAATGCATTTTATTGCCCGACAGCTTCCCTTCATGGGAATGTCCAGGAAGCGTGACTTCTCGCACCGCACATCACACCGCACACCACGGCCCTCAGAAGAACACTCTGGCCACCGCGCCCTCCCTCTCCACACGCCCTGCTCCCCTTTCGCTCCATATCCATCGAAAATGCAAACCGGACTTAACCTTATCACGAGCCTACTACGCATCTCTCACTCGGTCCTTGTCCCTAGATAAATGGGAAATAGCTTCCATTGTTCTTGCTGAAAGATGGTGCTGCTGGCTTTGAAGCCCCGGCGCAGCCGGACCGCGTCCCTTGAGCCAGAGGTTTCCCCGAGACGTGCTGCCACCACGATCCGCTCCCAGCGGCTCCGCTCCACCGGCCTTCCCGGGCTGCGGGGCCCGGGGCCGGTCACCCGGCGGAGTCAGCGCCCGGCCCGGCCCAGCCCA
>VWPU01008249.1:0-53867 GCA_013398955.1 Callaeas wilsoni | reverse complement strand
CCCGGGCAGCGCCCGTGGCACGGCCGCGGCTGCGGGCCGTGTTTGCCAACACCGGGCACACGGCCCCGGCCCGGAGCCTGCCCGGAGCCCGCCCGGGGCCGGCCGGCGCAGCCAGGGACGCTCCCCGCGGGAAGCCGGCGGCACACGCGTGCCCGGGACACGCCGAGTGACTGTTCCTTCATCGCTCCTGGCACCCGGCGCTGCCCCGGGTGGGTCCCGCCGCCGGACGGTGTTCAGTGCCCGCCTTCCCTCGCAGGTTGTTTCTCCGGCAAATTCACGGCAGGAGATTTGCTGCTGGGGCTGACCTTTCTTCCTCCGTCCGGGGTAATGAATGTTGCTATTTAAGCGCTCTGCCTCCACAGCCCCCGTGCTTCGGGTTTTCAAAGAGTAGCAGAGTACCCGGGGGAAGCCCTTTGTTGCCTGGCTGTGAAACCTGAATATGGGCTCTCCTCTCGGAAGCTTGAAAGGCGGAAAATAACAGCCGGCAATAGATTTATAGAGTGTAACTTTGCCTAAATCATGCCACAGAGATAGAATATATGAAAAATATGGCAATCAGTATAATGCCATGGAGCAGAATGCAGGCCAGCATCCATCCAGCAAGAGCAAGGAGTGGGCAAAATGTCAGAGAAGTTTCCTGATAGACAGCATGTAATCACTTAAATTAAAATACTCTAAATACAGGAATATAAGTGAAAACGCCTTGGAATCCTTAAATATACACAACCACTTTAGGATCAATATATTCCTTAATCCTTTATACACACACACACACACACACACACACACACACACACACGTATATGTATTCCTTCACAGTCTGCATGGCCAGCTTCAGGAATATAAGGCCTTGTAGTTTAAAATGGATGTATTAACACCTAATTATCAGTACCACATCATGGAGCTAGTCCCTAGAAAGCCTACTTTTCAGAAATAGTATGTTGTAAATGGGTCAAGAAATATAAAATACAGAATTATACAGTTAAATACATATCCTATTGAATTTCAGTCTTCAGTAATGTCTCATGAAAAATTTATATTATTAATCCCATTTCTCTGTTCCTAAACTGATAGAGAAGTATAGTAATTTTTTTGTAACTAATCAGTTATACCAAGAAACATTCCAAGAAAGAATCAAAAGGTTGCACTAACATTTTTAAAAAGTTCTAAGATTTCAAGTAAAAAGTTATTCAACATTTCTGAAACATGACGAGAATAATAATAGGAAATAGTTAGAAAACTGAAAACCTGGATTAATTTCCACTCTCTGTTCTCTATCTCCATTCCTCTCTGTTATTGCAGGGAAATGTGCATTGGTTTAGTTGTGGATGTGAATTCAGACGAACGTAGGGTCACTTGTTTATCACCTTAGTCTGGTAGTACACCCATTACTATTCAGAGGCCAGGCAGCCCATTAGACAAGATGATACACACTATTTCTAATACAAATAGTCAATTAAAATTTGCTTGACTACAACAAAATCACTATACAGAAATACCTCAACAGGCTCCAAGTGCAGGAAGATTTTGATGTCACTATGAAAGTTGTATTATCCCACTAAAAATCCAAACCCAGTCTTTATTTTGCAAGGCAGTAGAATAAAGCGATGTGTGTACATTTTGCAGATGGGGTCCTAAACACGTACGAGAAAAATGACATAAGTTTTAGCAGCAGGTTGATTTTCTATGATTTCTCCTAAATCACACAGTAGTCATAGAATCATTGAATTATTTAAATCAGAAGCAACGTTTAAGATCAATGAGACCAACCATTAACCCAGCACTGCCAAGTCCACCACCAGACCATGTCCCCAAGTGCCACATCGACACCATATTTTAAATACTTCCAGGGATGGTGACTCAGCCACTTCCCTGGGCTGCCTGTTCCAATGCTTGACGAGCCTTTCTTTCCTTAAAGAAATTTTCCCTAAGCTTCCCCTGGCACTTCTTGAGACTGTTTCCTCTTGTACTATTGCTTGTTACCTGGGAGAAGAAACTGACCCCCACCTCCTTTCGCGTAGCTGTAGAGAGTGACAGGGTGTCCCCTGAGGCTGCTTTTCTCCAGGCTAAGGACCCTCAGCTCCCTCAGCTGCTCCTCATAAGAATTATGCTCCAGACCCTTCACCAGCTCCATTGCCCTTCTCTGGACACGCTCCAGCTCCTCAATGTCTTTCTTTTCATGAAGGGCCTAAAACTGAACACAAAGCGACAGAGTTTGAGGCTCAGCCTCACCAGTGGTGAGTACAGGGGGGTGATCCCTTTCCTAATCCTGCTGGCCACACTATTTCTAATACAAATAGTTTATTAAAATTTGCTTAACTACAACAAACTCTCGCTGTACAGAGATATGCCAGCAGGCTCCTGGCGAGATAGTGCACTGAGCAGCACAGGGCAGTGCTGGATAAGGATAGATCTAAACAGCAGAAAGCACTGAGCTCTAGCATTTCTAGAGCTCCGCTGTGTGTTTTAGGCACTCAGAAGACAAAAACTGAAGCAAAAATAAAGCAAAAGAAAACAACCAGTTTCATGCCCAAAAGACTTAATGATCTTCTAAAATTTCAATTATTTTAACAGCAGGACTGTTGGTGGATGCAGGGGAGATGTTATCTGTCCAGGATCTTAAGAAATCTCCACAATACTGCTAAGAAATGACACAGAAGAAAATAGACACTTTTAAGGAAATGAAGCCTTAGTCTGAAATTTTCTTGTTTTGCTTGCTTTTTGTTCTTTTGTTTAATAAACTTTGATCCCAGAAGAAGCTGAACAAATAGTGATGGACGTATATGTTAAAGGAGCAGCCTGGAAGCTCTCAATATAATGTGCATGCCAGGAATATTGTCCAGCCCCCATTGACAGAGGCTTTGATTCAGGGCATTTACAACCTAAATAAGAGAGGACCTGTGTCATTAACAGCTTGAAAGGATTGGTGCTGAACTGCTAATGTACAAGCAAATGAAGAAGCTGATAAAATTTCAGTCAGGTGACAAAACTCAGAAAACATCCGTCAAATTGAAAAAATTTAGAAATACATTGCTTGCTTTTTTTTTCTGTTTTTTGTCTTTTTAGTCAAAACCTCTGAATGCTCAAATTAAGTTTTAAACAAAATACAGGGAAAAGTTATTTTATTTAGATAGTGTATTTTAGCTTTTTTGTAGTTTCGTGGTTTTTTAAATTGAGCATTGACATTTTCAATAAAAATCTTTGTTTCAGTAAAAACAATTCCTATTTTCCTACTCATCATCTTGTGTGAATGTCACCAGCAGGCCTGAAACCTGTGTATGTATTCATTAGCCAAATGTGAAGCCAGGCTGGCTGCTGCTAACAGAGTGCCTCTAATTCTAGCATATTGCCTATTGCTTTCTCTGTTTCTGATGCATGCACTTGACATCTCAGCTAGCACAGTGCAACAGGAGCTGTTCTAGCTGCCTTTGCCAGACTCCTTCTGATTTTGCTTTGCCACTGCCCTCTTATATTCCTTGTCCTAATCTCTCCCATAGCAAAGCTTCGTGAAGAGCTGGAGGGGAAAGTAGCCTAAAGTTCCTTGTGAAGCAAAGAAGGGCATAGCCATGTACTGGGATATCATGCATACATAGCCTTGCAAATTTTCTGTTGGCCATTTTATATAAAAATTTTCACAAAGAATTAGATATGTCTGTGGTTGTATTTAGCGTTGTATAAAAACAGCTTTTGCAATTCCACTGTACACCTTACTTGATTTTTCAAGGAAACCTTTAATTGTGGGATGAATGTGAGAAACTGCTACTGGAAAATTCAATTTCTTCAGCATCTAAAATCTACACTTTCATTGTATTAGCAATGATTTGTGATGAAAGAGGAGATGTGTATGTAGCACCTCTTAAAATCATCAAGAAATGGGGTTTTGAAGAAACATTAATCTTATTGTTAGATTAAAATATGAAAACTCCCTGTTTCCTCTTCTTAATTATTTCCTTCTCATCAAAACCAAAGTATTGAGGAAAGCAAGTATTCATTTTAACATTACTAATAAATGCCTCAAATTTTAATTTTCAAATTTTCTATGCTAAATCTAATTAGATTTTTAAAATAAGAAAATAAAGCAAACATGAGGGTATAAGAACAGTTTTGATAACAAAATGAAAGATTTCATATAACCCAAGACCGAATTTCGGAGGAAAGGACATTATCTTTTGTTTGTTCTGACGGGAAAATGTACACACTCCACTCTGTTCACAAGTTGGATACTGTACAGAATCCATTTCACCTTTTTTCTGCTTAGGATTTTGTGCCAGGACTGGTCTCTCCACTAGAGATTTGGATTCCCCGTGAGTTCTATGAACTGCTGGAGTGACTTTGTGTAAGTGTCAATACTGGAGTGGGGTTTGAGGCCAATTTTGCCATCCCTCTGCATTGCTTGTTTACATAAACTCCTTCAGTTCAGCTGTGGAACAATCCAGCTAACACTCCTGGCAGGCTGGTGGACTTCCACCACTCTGAATCCCTTCTTCCTGCCCACACTTCTTGCTGTTTCTGGGATTGTCTGTGATTTGGTACAGACATGGTTCACACTTTATGAAAGTGTTCATAGAACTTCTATGCACTTTTGACTTTTTTGGGAGGGCTATGCAGACAAGATGCAGATTGTGGGATTATGGAGCATGTTTTCATAGACGTAGTGGTTTTAATCTTAGATAATCTTAGATAAAAAAATGAAAAGGAGCAGTACAAGCTCTGTCTTACTAACAAGAGTACAAAATTTAAGTTGCTTGGTGGCTATCAGCTGGCATGGTTGGAGTGGATCCTGGAAGAGTAAAGAAAACAGGAATCCTTCCCTAGTCTGTTACCAGCCTTCATTCCCCTTCTTCTGCCATTTTCCTAGCCGGAGCCTGAGTTTCATAAGCAGTTTTCTCTGTTAAAGCTTGGAGCAACAACTCTCTCTGGTTGCTAGCACTAAATTGGAAATTGTCCCATGGTATCTTCATCTACTCTTAACTGTAGAAGATGGGCCAAAATTGTTCGTGAAATATAATCAGGCTTCCTCTGTGTATTATCCTGCCATATCCTTGAGGCTGGGGCTCCCCATGACACAGACTGTTGAATGCACAATAACATCTCAGCTAAGGCTGTCAAGGTATTACCATTCTGAACGAATTTCAGCACCCATACAAAGTCCATATGTGGAGTTAGGAAAACTGCTTCCAAACTGGACTGATTTAACCATGAACTAATTGGATCTTTAACTTGGTAAAGAAGAATGAGAAATGTGTGTAGCTTCAGATACTAACTTGCATTTGGATATAAAAATGCTTCCACAGTGAAGTAAAAGAAACTTAGAACTATTAAACAGAGTGGTGCTGAGAAAAAACCAATAGCTTGATTTAAAAAAAAAAATTATTAAATAAAATATTATTTCAAAGAGAGACCAATATTATCTGTAAAACTGGACACATTGTACACATTGTATTCTTTGTGTTAACAGAAAGAAACCAGCACAGCGAAAAAGCTTTCATGGTAATTTGTGAAAACATGTGGATTAACTAACATTGAGGCAGAACCTTTTAAAATCTTATCTTTAACGCTGCTCCTTAGAGCAAACACTGCTTTCTGAAAACAAAACAAAACAAACAAACAAACAAGAAAGACAAAAAAAAAAGACCAGAGATGGGTTCATAATGTTTTTGTTTTGAATGGAGCCAAGACCTGCACAGCTACTTTTTAACAATATGGGAGTAAACAATTCATGCATTAAATAATTTCAATATGCATTTGGAGCTAGAACATTTGATCTGTGCTGCTTAGAGGAGTTCAGCCATAGAGTGAACTTTGTCAACATTAGAAAAGTTGTTGCTGCAGTCGTTAGAAAAGAAATTGCTGCAGTTCTTTTGTTCTGTGCTAAGAGAATAAATTGGAGAATGAAAATCCCCTCTTCTTTTTTTTTTTTTTTTCCTTTTTTTCCTTTTCTTCTCTCTGATAGGTATTTTGCATGTTGGGTATCAGCTTTAGTGGTGTAGGAAGAATGCTGCAAGTCCCTCCAAAATTCCTTCTTTGTAGATGCTGGATAGTCAAGTAGTAATTTACCCTTGGAAAACATAATAATAGAGTGAGGCTGCTGCAGGACCAGTGCAGGCACAAGATGTGGCCCCTGTTTCACATTCTGCTTCTGTGTCCTTCCTCTAGAATGACTTAGCTGCAGTGGGCTTTGCTGTTGTCCCACACCTGCAGCAGCTCCAGGAGGCAAGCTGATGCAGCAGGATGGCAGCCAAAGAGGCTTTAGCTCCGTGCATCTTCTCTGCTACCAGAGCAACAGGAAATACAGACATTAATATAGTGCAGTCTTGTCAGGCAGTTGTGGAACAGCGCTTGTTAGGCCTTGATGTGCCTTTCATGGTCACATTGCACAACCAGTACCGAGATCTGGGCTTATAAAACTGAGTATCCTTGCATGGACCTTGTTAAAAGACTTACATAATTTCTATTCTATTCTATTCTATTCTATTCTATTCTATTCTAGTTATCCTATCCTATCCTATCCTATCCTATCCTATCCTATCCCATCCTGTCCTATCCTTTTTTACACCGTGGCAATCAGGGGTGTCTATTGCTTATTTTACTGTAACATTTTTCCTTCACAAAACAAAAAGAGACAACATATTCATTCCCTGGCCTCCCTCAAAATCTCTCCTTGTGAAAAAATGAAAGGAATGAAAAAAACTGTCCAAGGTAGTCTCCCCAAGACTGCAAGAACCCTGGATATGGCTGAGCTCACAAATTCATCTTGTGAGAGACTTCAGATTTAGTCTTGACACATGGATGAAGGCGTATTTGATAACAGCAACAACAGCAATCAAAGTATGTATTATAACATGATCTAGTGTTATTTTTAATTTGGAAGGTAGTCAAACTGCTTCTCTGCAGCCAGTTTTTCTCCCCTTCCCTTTGCACTGCACTAAAACCACCAAATGTGGAGTATTATGTTGATTTGGGGTGGATTTTTTTGTTTGTGTGGGGATTTTCTTTTTTTGTGCTTCTAGAATAAAACTTCCTGCAGAAACTTCTGAAGGACTAATTCTCCCTTGAAGCCTAGCATTTGAAACCCTCTTGTAAGCCTAACAGGTGAGCCAACGCTTGTAAGCCCTGGGGCTTTTAAGAGAAGCTTCTTCTTCAGTGTTTGAGTCGCTGGTGAATAGCTCACTGCAGCTCTGTTTATATAGACATATGGTGAGAAGAACACTAATACAGTTGTCTGTGCACAACTGTAACAAACAATCTGCTTATTGTGTATTTTTTTAGGCAACACTTCATGCTGTCTAACAGGTGGCCCCAAGTTACAATAGGCACACTGTCGGGGTAGAACAAACCCCATTTACACAAGAGCCTTGACTGGAGATAGTGACTAAGACAGCCTGCAAAATCAACCTTAGAACATGATTGTTTAAAACACTGTAAACGCCACGAGCCTCCAATGAATATGAGCCCTGCCTTTTACATCCTCCTGTTGCCCTCAATCTATCTCAAGGCCAGTAGAGTCAATTCCTCCCAATGAACGAATGTCAAGCAACATTTAAAAATCTCTCACATATTGTAAGTCTCAAGTTTATGGATATAGTGCAGTATGATTTATGTAAAAATGGAAGTTATTTTCATTTTAACTTGTATTGCAGCCTTTTAGTTTGTTAAGAACATGGTTTCACCTGTAATCTGAGTTTGTAAATGTTGTACACTACACCTATTTCAGAGCATATTGAGGCACAAGGTTTGTCCATGTTCACTGCAAAGGGGATAAGGTAAATAATTTGGCTTTTTCTCTAAAGATAAACTTCTACTATGTTGCTGATTTCATTCTCTTTTGTGATCTTTCCCTCAGAAATTTCCTCCCCATTCACTGTTTTTAGTTGCTAAAATTTTCTTTTTTGGATATGCAGTCCTGGAACATTATAATTTCACTAGTTCTGCAGGAATTTGATGTTTATGGTTGTGGTTTGTCTTATTTTTAAAATATATTATTTTTATTTTTTATTCTGAAGAATTCCCCTGGTGAAGAGAGAGATTGTCAGGACAGGATTTCTTTGAAGTTTCTTTAGCTCTGGTTTTGACACAATACTCAATTTAGCCATCATTGATTTTATAGGAGTGAGTCAAGTCCCGTGTGAAAATCATGAATAGAAGTGGAATGGTAAATGGACAGCCCTGTCAACCCTGTAAAGCTGGCACAAATATCTGCATAGGAAAGTGGGCAGTAATTTATGTAACATGCAGAAAAGTACAAATATTCCCAGACTTTGCTATATCTCAATTAACCTTAGTTATATGTATATTCCAAGAAAATTTTCTGGGGTGTCCTGGCAGCCCATGAAGAGACATGGGCACCCCTAGAAGGGAATTCACGTCAGACCAAGGCATGCCATCTCTCCTTTGACAAAAAGGAATTCCAAGTTGATTAATGACTAACTTCTGGTGACTGCAGTAAGATGAGACCAATGCCACCTATTTCAAATGAATGTCTGAAAATAATAAACTTTTTCTGGCTGGTGAGACTGGTAAAGGGATCACTTCCCCGTACTAGCCAGTTGTGACACTTCACCTGAAATCCTGTGTTGAGTTTTGAGCCCTTCAGTACAAGAAGAACATTGAGGGGCTGGACTGTGTCCAGAGAAGGGCAGTGGAGCTGGTGAAGGGTCTGGAGCACTCCTCTGATGAGGAGCAGCTGAGGGAGCTGGGAGTCTTCAGCCTGGAGAAAAGGAGGCTCAGGGGAGACCTTATCATTCTTTACAACTGCCTGAAAGGAGTAGCCTGGTGGGGTTCAGGCTCTTCTCCCAAGAAGCAAGTAATAGGACAAGAAGAAACAGTCTCAGCATGTGTCAGGGGAGATTTAGATTGGATATTAGGAAAAATTTATTCATGGAAAGGGTTGTCAAGTACTGGGAAAGGCTGCCCAGGGAAGTGTTTGTCACCATCCCTGAACTTATTTAAGAGATGTGTAGATATGGCAGGCATGGAGACATGGTTTAGTGGTGGACTTGGCAGTGATAAGTTAATGGCTAGACTTGATGACGTTAAAACTTCTTTCCTCCCTAAGCGATTCGGTAAGCATATTTGTGAGATGATGTCTTCCTTCAAAAGGTGTTTTCCTTCAGTTCTGCAAGGTGCTGAGTGCTTTTTGAATTGCTTCAGTTCAGCAAGACTTGACCATACTGACTTTCACGACTTTTTCATTGAAGGAAGGAAGCATCTTGATAACTTGGATCAAAAATTATTCAATCAAGATTTGGATGTATTTCACCCTTCTGGTGAGATACTGGCTTTCATCTTATGATGATCAGCTTCAAAGGTTACTTGCTGTAAGTGTTCCCAGTATTTTTTTTTCTTTTTTCATCCCATTCCCATCCCTTTTGGAAAATGTGGGAGAATTTTGATGCACACCCATGTTTTCTCATCAGACAATATCTGGATGGGATTACACAGAGCCTGAACCAAACCTCACAAAGTCAGTGAAAAAATTCCAGTGGTTTCAGTGGTATTTGAGTGAAGCTGCTACTATGCTAATTCATGAGGATACCTTGCTTAAGTTAAAAGAAGAGTTAACTTAGGCATCCTGTCTGGAGCACTTCAAATAATTTGCTGGGAAAGTCTGAAGTAACCTAACTCTATTGAAAAGCATTGTACACATGCACATCTTGCAGAGTTAGGGCACAGAGCAAGCTAAAACTTCACTAATGGTCAGGTTTTGAACTCTTACAGACGATAGATAATTTAGGAATAGAATTCTGCAGTCAAACCCAAAGGACAAGACTTCATTTGCCTTCTTATACTGACTCAGTTTGTTGAGATCTTCACCATAAAGGATGTCTGAGACGGTGGATTGAAACGGAAAATCAAACCATAAAAAGGAATATTCTCACACTAAGTGTTTGTGTTGGTATGCTTGGATGACTGAAAAAGTGCATTTCCTAGAACCTTGACAGACTTTCTAAACACCACTATGGTTGCATGGAATAAGATCTAAAGTTCATCAAGTCCAGGATCCTATCTTTAGCAATGGCCAATATCAGATGAAGATATAAAGACACTCTGCCCCAATATTATGTCTTTTTCTGGCCTCTAGCAGGTTGAGGTTGTGTTCCAAGTCTGAAATTAAATGGCTTCTCCAGTAGGTAGGTAGGTAGGTAGGTAGATATGTAGATAGAGAATAGATAGATAGATAGATAGATCGATTGATAGATATGGCTATCAATGAGTTGCCTAAAACAGTTAAATCCAGATTCTTCTGGTTACCACTGATCGCTAATGCATAAAATATTGCTCTTTGATTTTCTTACATCATGAAAGAGAACAAAATAAATGCATGTAAAGATCAACCCTTATTCCATTCTTGCTGGTTATATCTATTCTAGTGAACTTAGAGATGCTAGAGCCATTAGTGAAGCTAAGTAATTTTTTCTGACAAACATTCCGTGGCACAACTTTGATCAAGGCCAATCAACAGTCAACTCCCAGGCAAAGATCATGAGTCTGAACAGGCCAGGGACTGCTCCCAAAACGTAGTTTGGATGTGGCTATCTTGTTCTGGAAATTAAAAAAATTTAATAGCATAATCTTGACCAGACCACACCTGTTGGCCTCTGGGCCAAGGAATGAGCCTTGCCAAGGTTTAACTTATCAGTAGGGATGTTCCCAGCCATTTCCTGTGTCAGCATGTGCTGTAATCTGAGTTTGCATGATCTGAAAAAATGTTTCCTTGGCTTCAGAGTATAACTATTATAAGAATCACAACTGAAGGGTTTGAGGTTTTTTTATTTCTCCTGGTGTCATTATAACTTTTTTTTCCTTCCCAGAAACAGTAAAAATACAATCATGGCAAAAAGATGAGGAGTTTATTTAGGACAGTTTATATAAATTTTCATATTTTCAGTTAACAAAAAAAGGGTACTTTCCTTTGTAATGGTCTATTTAATGTGATCTAATAATCTGGGTGCAACAGTATCTTTTACAGAGAATTATGTTTTTACTGATTTAAACCTCAATCCACCATTTAAAAACTAATTTCTCTAATATGAGCAACTTCCAATGATTAAATGAGAAAAATGAATATGCTTTTCAGTATGGGGGGCAAGACTGCAACGGATCTCCACAGGTCACTCTTCCAGCCTTTGCCTTTGCACAGGTGAGAGTGTTTAGCTCAGGTGCCTCTACAACCTGATACACAAAGGAGGTGAGAGAGGTGAGCAGGGAGAAAGCAGAGCCTTTGGATGTGTCTGTGTGGGACATTAAACGTTGTATACTCTTACAAAGGGTAATTTTAATGAGTGCCATGTTGTTTTAGTACCTTGCAAAATGATGCCTTTCCTTCTGTAATTACAAGTTACAAAACCCATGGGTTCATCAGCTAATCAAAGAAGAGCAGGTTGCAGTCATGCAGCAGAACTGGAGGCATCTTGTGAAAAGATACCAAACTGGTGTCAACCAACATATTGAACAGTTTCCCAAGAGAACCAGCAGGATTTCAGTTTCTATGTCGTTGGATAAACAAAAATTTGAAGTCAATATGACATTTTAGGACTGAATTCACTGAATGCCTTTGAGATTGCTCTGAATTTGCACCTTACTTGAACTTAGAGTTTAAATGCTTGGTAAACTCAAGTAAGTGCTGAGGTGCCCTGTTATCCACTGGAGAAAAGCAGATGCCTTTCGAGCCTTCCAAAGGAGAATGTCTGCCTGCTTTTTTATTAACTTCTAGAGCATCACACTCAGATAACAATGGTGAGCATTGGTCCTTAGTGAATACAGTTCTGTGCTCTGTAAAATCACTTCAGCCTCTTACCACTGAAAAGAAAATAAATGAAACAGAAATAAAACTCTTCTTCCTTTCAGTCCTGCTATAATTTCTGACAGCTGCATAAGGCAGCTGTTATTGAGAGGAAGAATTAATGCTAAACTCAAAAAGTTCAGATGGTGTAAGCTCAATGTCTTTGCCGTATGTTTGAGGAAGAATGATGCACCTGAGGCACTTCTGAGTGCGGACATCTGCTTTACAGTATGTTACATTCATAATGGCTCAGTCTAGCAGGGGTCACAAGCTCCTCAATTTCTGCTAGTGCCCTAAGGCTGTCATTTTAAAAGTTCTTCAACTAAATTTCTTTTAAATGTGACACCAGAAGGCCTTTTATAAACATCTGTGTGTCTGTATGTGTATGTATATATATATATCTACATGTATGTATACTTACTTAATCTTCTATTTACTAGTTCTAAGATAGAACCAAAATCACTTTTATTCCAAAAGAATAATTATAAGTCATTCTATGAGTTAAGGAAAGTCAGTGTCAGCAGTTACTATCCTGTCTGCCCTGGAGGGGATTCTCTGTCTTTAAGAACGAACTGAGCTGCAGTAAAGCCAGCACTGTCTTTCTGCAGGATGGATAGTTTCCTTTTATAGGTTTACACTAGCACCTCATGTCCTTAAAATAAATTTTGCATTTTAAAATACATGCTTTAATTTAGCTTCTGGAGAAAAGTTTTATTGCCTGTGCATGGGAAATCAAAGTAATTTTTCAAGTTCTGTACAATATATTGCTCTGTAGCAGGAAGGCTGAATCTCGGTATCTCTCTTCTTTTGGTGTAATTGAAAAATACCTGCATTTTTTTTTCTCACTTCTCAGCCTTTCCTATAATTAACATAGCTGGAATATTGCCCCAATGTTTTCAAGACTATGTGATCTTCCATAGTCAGACAGAAATTTTGAAAGACAAATTAGCAGGTTTAACCTGTGCTTTGTGGAGGGATGGATGTAGCAGAAGGATGGGTGCTGTGCCTTTGCGGTGGCTCCATCCCTGCATTTGCTAGACTACCTGTGTCTTCAGAAAGGTAGCAAGAAACATACAACAACAACATTAACCACATTAGTCACAAGTAACATACATATGGAACAAGGTTAAATGTGTTCTTGGATGGGGGTTTGAAGGCATCTGCACAGCCATTGTGTGCACCACACAGGAGTGTGCTCTGTACTGGCTGATCCTGCTAGCTACTGGACTTCCCTGTCCTTTCCAAGGGTCAGCTCAGTTCAGAGTTACTGTGTGTACCTCAAGTGACTTTTGCAAGGGCAGACTCTACCTGTATTCCACCAATTGTTCCCACTCTTTTTGGGGGAGAATTCTTTTCCTTGTTTAAGCACAACATCATCAATCTATGTTTCACTCTGCCCCTGTTTTCCTCTAAGTCTTTTTCTCTCTCTGCTTATTCTGATACATCTTGGGGTATGGTGGGGTTTTTTTTTGTTTAGTTGGTTTGGGTTTTGTGGTGTGGGATTTTTTGAATGTGTATGTGTTTTCTTTGATTGTTTTTACTATTTTTGTCACTTAATATTTTGATACTTTCATTTTTATTTTCCTTCCTCATTTCTCTGCCTCTTATTTTTTGTCCCCATCCTGTTTCCTGCTTTATGTGTTTTCTCCCTTTCCATATATTTTTCCTATATCTTTGCTTTAAAAAGGCCACCTAAGGTTGCCCTGCTGTGGTACAGTCTCTCTGGCTTACCTTGGAGTGAAACAATATTTTCCCTGTGCTCTGAGGTCTGTGGTTCAAACACTCTCTCTTTTGCCTACCTAATGGGGTGAGAACTGCTCTATCCATAGCAGACTATTTGTCCCTTGAGTATTATGCTTCTGTGTGATCTTCTGAGAAGTCTAACACTGGATGTTGCCTAAGAGAATGATAGCATTTATTAAAAATGGTCTAAAAGGCAGAAATCACGAACCACGGAAACATGCTATAAAAACGAAACACACAGAAAAAGGCTATTTTAAAAGGCTGTTTGTAGTCCTGGAAACGTGGTTACTGAAAAAGATGATATAAGTCATAGAAACACCCATTCTTAGAAATCACAGCTGGCCTTCTGCCTCAGGAGCTGACAGAGCTAGAAAGTGACCAAGAACAACTTCCCAGATCCTTGTCCTTCAGCTACTTCTTTCCATAGGAATCATTCTCCCTCCTATTTTACTGGGCTCATTCCTAGCTCATACTCTTCAATAATGTATATCCTCTTTTAGCATCTAGTTTTATATCCACTTCATTGATTTCTTGATTTCTTTAATATCTGATTTCAGACAGAAACTGTTCCTGCCTTTAAGTAGCAGAGGCAACCCTGGCTGTGTGCACAGACTGGGGAACGACAGGCTGGAGAGCAGCACTGCAGAAAGGGACCTGGGGGTCCTGTTTGATGGCAAGTTGAGCATGAGCCAGCAGTGCCCTGGCAGCCAGGAGGGCCAACCCTGTCCTGGGGACATCAGGCACAGCATCGCCAGCCGGGCAAGGGAGGGGATTGTCCCGCTCTGCTCTGCACTGGGGTGGCCTCACCTCGAGTGCTGGGGGCAGGTTTGGGGGCCACAATGTAAAAAAGATGCTAAGCCATTAGAGAACATCTAAGAAAGGTCACAAAAATGGTGAAGGGCCTTGAGGGGAAGCTGTATGAGGAGAAGCTGAGGTCACTTGGTCTGTTCAGCCTGGAGGAGACTGAGGGGAGACCTCAGTGCAGTTACAACTTCCTCGTGAGGGGGAAGAGGAGGAGCAGGCACTGATCTCTGCTCTCTGGTGACCAGGAACAGGACTCAAGGGAATGGCCTGAAGCTGAATCGGGGGAAGTTTAGGATATCAGGAAAACATTTTTCACCCAGAGGGTGGTTGGGCACTAGAACAGGCTCCCCAGGGAAGTGGTCACAGAGTCCAAAAATTGTTTGGACAATGCCCTCAGATACAGACCCTTGGGGTGTCCTGTGCAGGGCTAGAAGCTGGACTTGATGATCCTGATGAGTTACCTCCAACTCCCCATATCCTATGACTCTAAGTAGGTGCTATTAGCCAACATTTCTTTTTTGCACCCAGAGCTGCAGTAGTTGATTTAGTGGCTCTACACATCCCAGCACCAGCTGCATTTTGATTGCTTTGTGTGTTATCTCATTGTAGGACACCTTGTCATCCTTTACAATCACAGGTGCTTTATCGATAACATAGCAGTCATGTTAAGCCTCTACAGAAGTACACAGGAGCAAAACATAGGAAGTATTCCAGAAACAGGAATTTAGCAGCAAGGCATCCATTTCTTACCCATGTGAGAAAGGTAAAATTGTAACCTGTGTGTAAGGGCTCAATTAACACTTAGTTCTTTTTTGGCAATTTTAATATAAGTTATTGCTGAACAGTCTCCTCTCCCCCCCCCCCTTATTTTTTTCAAAACATGGACTAGATTTTTCTCCCCCCTTGCTCTTTTTTTTTTNTTTTTTTTTTTTTTTTTTTTTTTTTGTTAAATACCTTGATAGACTACTGGTAATCTACCACTAATCCTTTCTCCTCAGTACACGCATAAAGAAATAAAAGATGCCAGTTTGTGGCTTAGCTGCATTCAGGAAAACTTCCGTATTGCTGCCAAGAACTGCCATCTGCCACCTACAAGCGCAGGTGCCAGGGAGTCTCCTCTGCACACAAAGCATAATAATATAACACAAAGGACCAATGTGCACTAATAATTGCTAAACACACAGAAAGAGGGGCCAGAACATTTTTATGAAAGTTTACTTAGTCTGTGGAGATTTGCATACAGATGGCTAGGTCAGGGTGCTGTGTATGCCGCCTGGGCCACTGTGGGGTAGGGCTGCCTTCAAGCAGCCTTTATAAGCACACACGGCTTTTACTATAGCATAGTGTTGTGGAGAGACCTCATTCTGCACACACTGAATAGTCATTCAAGTAGCTTGCTTTGAAATGAGAAAAGACCTTGGATGGGGGGAAAAAAAGCAAATTCTTTTCTTTGTGAGACAGAGGAGGAGTGTTGGGAAAGAGGCCAGAGGACTTAAAGAATGTGGGTTAGCAACCAGGAATTAGAGGAAAGTTTCTGTGGAGACACACAATTAGATATGTGGCATTCACCCCTCTCCTTCTAGTGGGCAACAAGAGCAAGCACATTTCAAAGGGTTCATCATCTGCATGAAACAAGGATAGGGGGAAGAAAAAGCACCCTAATTTTTAAAGTATAAAGCAAAGTGTAACTGTCTTAAAATAAAACAAACCCAAAGGTTAAGCAGCAAGAAATTTCCCTTAGACTAAGAGCATGAAGACACAAACTCTGAATTTAGTGCATTTCCTTTTTGTATGTGTGAATCTGAAAGTGTACATATGTGTGCATACATACATGTAGAGGTGCCTTCTGATATATTTAGATATTTTAAATTTGAAATAATTGCTATAAGAATTAGTTTGTCATGAATTTATGGAACACTTTTTTTTCTTCCTCTAAAATATCCAGGACTTACTGACCACAAAATCCAGAAGGATGCTACCTTGTGTAGAATACTTATGGCAGGTGTCAATATTTAGTTACCAGCATAGTAGGTACCTTTACAAACATTGTATGTGAATAGAGAGTGATTTTCAAAGGTACTCATCTTTTATGGATTTTCAAGTATAACTAATTATCAATTTTGCCTTTGAAACAGCTCTCTACCCTAGGTGTGTGGTTCAGTTTCTTCCTTGCTTGTTGCAGCCTGATGATTTCATCACACCTGTGAATCAGTTCCTGATTCTGAAAGAAAAGAGAATTAGTTGTCTGGGCTGTCCACCAATCTCAATGACGAAAAAAACAAAAAACCATTTTTTTCCTGTTCCTTACTAGAGACTCTTGAAAAAAAAAAACAAACATAAATTATTGCACACACTATATTTCTTCATATACTTAATTTTTTTTATAGACCATTTCAGAAACTAGTAATATAGTTTCAAAGGATACTGCAATTAGATCAGTGTGTCTGGAGGTGAAAATCACATAATCTTGTATTTTCAAAACTCTGTGTAGATTCATGACATAGAATTTAAGCACTTTGCAATCAATGGATTCAAAAGCCTTGCAAAAGCTCTGTGAGGTAAAAATATAAAAACATGCTTTAGAGGAAAAGAGCAACAGATAGGCTTACCCAAGGTCACAGAGGAAGTCTAAGAGAGGTAAGAATTGAATCCTAGTCCCCTGAGTACCAAGGCAATTCTGTATCCATTATCATTCATCCTACTTTGAGAGTGCTAATTGATTTTGACTGCTTAGCATGAGCTCTTTAAAGGGGCCTGAGTTTCAGCGCTGTTTGTCTCCTGCAGAATGTGGGGCTGAGGTCTGGGGCACGATGAAAAGGGCAGCAGCGGAGAGGCTTTTCCAGAGTTTTGATTACTTCGGGGGTAGGTGCTTCCTGCCTGCCTCCCCTTGTGCTCATCTTGTGGCTGCAGGGTGTTTCCTTCAGCCTTTGCTCTGCACCAGCTGTTCCGGGGCAGAGCCGAGAGCTTGGGGTGCTCATTGCCTCTGCTGGGCGTTCAGTAGCCTGAGATTTGCAGTTCTGCCCTTAAAACTGGCTCTGCCACAAGCATTGCTTCCTGTAGGCTTGAAAAACTTAGCAGCAGTGGAAACTGTAATCATACATGAACTGCAGGGAGAGAGATTTTTCTGTCCCAAACCCTTCATCTCAGATTTTGTATGTCGTGTCAAGGATTCTCAGAGTCTATGCTTGGTTACTGTGTTAGCCTGTCCATCCTTTGATGTAAATAAATCATCTGTTATTTACATAAAATTGCAGCCTTAAAAGGCAAAATAAACCTCAAATATTTGCATGCACTAAACAAACCAATACTTTAATTTTCTTATTTGCCCAGTGTAAGAGATTTTCATTTGACCTGCACTCATGACATTGTGCTTTCTTAAGGCATTGTGGCTGCACAGCAAGTCATATTGTCTTTTCCCAAAGCAAACCTCCACCTCTCCCCTCAGCACAGGAATTCCCCTTTCATGACACTTCATGTACAATTAGGGTGTAGAGGTAGATCCAGCAGACAGAGAGCAACCAAGTGGGAGGTCTCCGGTAACTCAGCAGCAGTCTGCAGCTGCTCACCAGGTATGTTCTAGCAGCTGATTTAGGATCTAACACAGTGGATGCCAAGCTGGAGCCTCAGTTACATATTTGACTTGATCTTTTCTTTGAACATGTTTTTCCTTTTGTGTAGGGCTACCATGTAAATCCTGGCTAGAACAAGGATGGGTACAAGAGCAGAGATCTTTTTGGGAGTCATACACTTAAGTGACAGCATGACCATGGGGGAGCACAATAGCATCTCTTTTCTTAAATGTAGGATTTATAATGCATTTCATAAGCCTTCTGGGCAAATTAGGAAAAAAATAATAAGTTAGCAATGGACAGAATCCAGGTTCCTAAATACCAAACACTGCAAAATTTCCATATAAATTATCCCTTCAGGAGCTGAGTTTTGCTTTGAATGCCTTCTTGGTCTATGAGGTCTGAAATTATGCCAGTCTGAAGGAGTTCCAGATATTTTCCATAAAGGCTGCTTTCCAAAATCTTTGAAAGCAATCACAGAATGTCCAAGAGTGTCCTAACCACTGTCTTTCTGAGCAGGAGGACAGTGGTTAGGAGGATTGTCCAGGAGGAGTGTCCTCCTGATTGCTCCCCCATAGTGGTAGGTCTCAGTTGGTTTGGTCCCCTGCAACTACTTTAGCAAGTGTCACAGAGTTAATGTGGAAATTATTTTAAAGCAAATGTTTATTGCAAGTAATTAAAGGCTATAAAAATTTTAAGACTCAGCTCCCCAAAAAGTTTTATGTCATTGGTAAAATCCAGAATCATTAGCTAAACTTTGAGACTTAGAGCTCAGGAATTAAATTACTGAAATTGAAATGAAATGAAATTAAAGCTTCTCTTCAATGCCTTTCAGTGAAACCTTGACCTCACTCAAATCAGTAAGGTGGCCACCGACAGCTACAGAATTAGAATTTCTTCTTCTGTGCTCAGTTCTCTTTTCTAAAGCTGAAATAACATAACTTTCTTGCTTCAGGACAGATGCATTAGCATTTATGAGACACTTCTATACAGCTCTGTGCTTGCTTTCCTATCTTTGGAAAAACGCCTGCTTTCTCTTTTGGTTTAATGCAGAAAGGCTACACTGATTCTTAGTGTGTATAGATGCTTTCCAGTTCAGAGCATGTTTTGATGTCATCTGTTGATGCTGAATTTGTTAAAATCCTACCAATTGTAAAACCAAATTTTCTTGGAGATGACTTGTGCTTAGTTCACGAGATACTCTAGAATTCATGGATAAATATTTGAAGTGTGGTTGCGTGCTTCTTAAAATGCAGCTACTAGGAATGTTTAACAAAGACAGAAGAAAGCTCTACTTCTCTCCCTTTTCTTACAATCTAAAGAAACTGTGTTACAGATAAATAATTTTCTTGAACAAATTATAGGACATATCTAAAAAGCATTTAATAGCTGAGTCCAGATTTATTACATTTTCACTTCTCTATTTCATAACTTGCCTCCAGACTTCCATTTTGATCTATAACCATGTAATTCTCAAAGAGAAATTACTTGAGAAGTGCCAATTTGAAATAAATTATTATAAGGTGGCCCTTCCAGCTGTAAAGGTATTTATTTGGAAGATATTTCTAATAAGGAATCTTTAAAAAGTACCCCACACATGACCAAAAAATAGGCACTACTTGTGTAAGAGCATGTGTAGGTCGGAAGCAACGGGTTGGGAGAATGGATCAGTCTTTTGAACTACGTGTCCAGTCTGCCTCCAAATAACAAACACTTCTAGGTGGAAGGCTGGTATGTGGGGTTCTAACAGTGTAGTTTTAAGGATAATGAATGCATTATTACTCTCTGATAAATCATCATATTTTCTGATATGAAAAATTTATGCTCTGCTACTTTTAAGCTACACATAAGACTTGGAAAACACCTTTCTGTCTTGCAGTAGGTGAGCGTAGATGCAGCTGTGTACACAAAGTGTGCACGAAGTGTGTGGATTAACATCTGGGAGATATGAAGATGCAGACCTTGTCTGACTTTGGCAGATGTTCTTTTCAACTGTCTTAAAAATCTAAAACTGAGTTTATCAACCAAGCAATAAAAGTGTGTTAAATTAGTTTAGATTTTTGATATTTCCATGTCAAAGGGCTGATTTTTAATCAGAAAGACAAGAATCCAGAATCAGCTCTCTTGTACCTAGATGTTTAACTGATAGACAGGTTTTTCTGAAGGAGAATGGGTCATTTGGAGATGTAAAGAGGATGAGGTTCTACATTATTCACAGAAATATTAAGAAATTATGTGAGATTTCAGGATAACAAGTTACCAGAAAACAAGGAAGCAGTGGAAGAAGGACTGCAGAGCTTCCAGTCTTTTCCTAAGCGGTATCTGGGTTTTTACATCTAAATCTGCTCCCTCTTTTCCTGGCCAATTGTCCTAATTTGAAACAACTTTCAAGTAACAAAGGAGGCAATGCAATACTCTGAGGTAACTGAGTATTATTTTAAATGCCTTCGTTGCACTAATTGTCCTTTGCTTTGGGAGTGAGAAGGAGAACTGAAATTTATACTGGGGCAATTCCTTCAAGTAATACAATCAAAACAACTGTGAAGAGTCAGAGTAACATGGAAAGTTTTGGTGGCCAGAGGCATGTCATTTATTGCCACACTTTTAAATCCATTTACCTAAATACCAACTGAGGTGCCTAAGTCCACTAAGTGAAGATTTTAAATCTACCTTCTCATTACCCCGCAAGAGGAGTAGACCACAATGTGGGTCTGTCTCTAATACTTTGGAAGCAAAAAAGGACCACAGAAGTATGACCTACTGATACAGAAGTACACTGCATTCATTTGTAAAAATGGACATTCTTAGTCCTTCTCTTTCCTGTTGTTATGGCACCATATTTGCAATCAAAACAATGATTTAACTTCCTCATACATTCAAAATATAGAGTGAAAATAGCAAAGGAAACCTAGTTTATTGATAAAATAAGCTATGTAACTTTTTCTAAAGCCTGAGACAAAATTCTCTGAAGCCTTTAAGCAGCTTTTCCATTGACTGTGGTGGGCACTTGATCAGGCATTTATGTTTTAAGAGGAATTAGTACCATCCTTAAGAAAACAATGCAGTGGATGCACCCTCTCTTCTCAAATTACAAAGACCTTGTCATGAATTATTTTTTTCTGCTTCGTATAGACAAGGGCTACCTGCAAAGGTAACTAAAAGAATAACCATGGAGATGCCAATTTTACGGTAATTAAAAAAGAAAAAAAGCAACTTTGCTAATCAGCAAGCCCTTTGATCTGGTTAACCCTAAAGGTCAAACTACCCTGACCCCATCAATGTTCTTGCTCTAATGTTGCCCTGCTTGGATCATTTCTCCCATTGTTTTATTCATCCCATATTAACTTCAAAACGAAGCTGCACTGTTCCTGTGTACCTAGCAAATCTTCCTGATCTTACATTGAGGTGAAGGCCCATTGTTTCACACCAAATCAGTTACCATTGTGCCCATTCAGCAAAATCGTTCATTTCCCCAGCCTAATGACTATATCCTATTCGAGGCTGTAAGCATTTTGTCATTCTGACCCCAAAGGCTATTTAAACCCTTTGATCTTACCTGTTATTGCCCCCCTCTTCAGCTGCTGAGCTGACAGAATAGGCACTGTTTTAGCTACGAGCACAAGTGACTGTATTGCCATTTGCAAGACATATATGTGAATGGAACAGTATGAATGTGTTGAAGGAATTGCCTCAAATTCTTAATTTTACAGTAATGTGTGCAACTTGTGGGGAGGTGGGTTTTTCAAACCTGCGGTGTGTTAGCCCCTGCCGAGAGGCTGTTGTTTCCCCTTGATGTCAACGAGGGTTTTAGCTTTCATTTCAGTGGGAGCAGAACTGAACCAAATCCTTCAGCACTTTCAGAAATTACAGCCTCATTTTATTAAGCTTCTCAGGAGGATTCATGCCTTTTAAGCAGTGCTTTCCAGGAGGAAGAAGGATGAGATTGGCCAGAGACGTATCCCCAGCAGCCTCCAGAAACTAGAGAATTTGAGGTAGAAGTGGGCAGCTCTGAGCCTCTCCCCTCTTCTGTTTGTAGCCTCCACAGGTTGACTGGAAGAAGAGAGATTGCTTAGAGCAGATTTTTGTGGTGATAGTGGATTAAGACAAGAGAACAATGACCTGTTTCTTACAGCTTTTGAATGTAAAAGGTAGGAAAAGAGTGATAAAGGACAGCAGAAATCTAATAGAAGGTCCTCTCCTCAAGCCAAACACCTTTTCTCCTTCTAGCTGTTTTCTATTTGGAAAAATTCTTCCTTTGTGGAAACATACCTTTAAAAAGTGGCGTTATAGGAACAAAGCAGTGCATTTCAGAATTGTCAAACACATTTGGCTTTTAACACAGCAGAAATTGAACCCAAAGAAAAGTATTTTTATCCCAATAAAGTGACAGATATATGCTTCTAGCCCCAATCCTGTTTTTGTTTTATAGGACAGGATGATGTTAAAAAAAATTAAATCCATATTTTGGTCAGAAGAAGATTCAACTGGTAAATTTTATGTGCGGGAGGAACTGGAACATGTTGTCCAGATATTTGAAGTATATGATTCAAAAAGTAATCAAGTGACATAAAGGAGCAGAAATTACAATTCCTATGAAGCTCGTTGGTAGCTCATAAAAATTCATAAATTAATGCTGGCTCAATTTAAAATTAAATCTATATTTCCCGATAATAACTAATGCCACTGGAGAAAAGACAGCCTGAAATGATGAACCATCTTTTGCAAATTATAATGCAGGTGTTCAGGGGCTTTTTTTCAGAAGAAAGCTTCAGAAGTTAGTAATATAAGAGCCATCCATCTGTTTTGGGATTTTGCAAGGTACTTTGTTTCCTGATTTGTGATCAAAAGTTATACTGACATACACTAACTTCCACAGGAAAGGGCTTTGCTCAGTTATTACACTTTTGAGAGGAAAAGTTTTATAAAAGATACAAATTGTAATAATAAGAAAAAGCTAATGTGACTGCTAGACAGTTAAATAATTCATGGCTTTAATTAGTCTCAGAAAATATTACCAAAACTGTCAGTATAACCTACATTGCTGTTGTGACTAAGATGTCAAGAACTGGTAAACAAACCTATGTTTTATACTAAAAATTTCTTTAATTCATAGGTGCTTTTGTAAGAAGTCATTAATTTATGCTGGAAGACCACACAGAGGGGACCAGAGGATTTATGACCTGAGGGCGCTCAGTGTTCTGTTCAACATACATTTTTAAAAGAGATCAATTTTTAAATTTTTAATATTTGTTGGCCAATAGCCCTGTACAACCATTTACCTTAAAGCTTGAATTAATAATAATGAGTTCAGGTCTTAACCCTTAGCTGTGTCTGCTAATAGGAAATCAGATGGGCTTAAATAAAAACTGCTACATGTTCTGCTTTGTATGGTAAGTACTTCAGGAAGGAATAACAGCCTGAAGTACAGGGGAACCGAATAATGCATGAAACACTGGAGAACATGGAAGAACAAGTTTTTAAGTCATTTCAGTAAGAAAATAATACAGTTGCTGTTTGCTAAAATTGTAATTTCACTAATCCCTTTGCTTCCATTTGGAAGCATCAGCTTGACATTAATTTCTAAGATCTTCTCAATGGCATTCATCTACTGTTAGATACAGAGAGGGACCAAAGCTTGTTATTCAAAAGCTCATTTGGTACTATTTGCTTATTTCACTAATAAATTGCTATTGTAAATTCGCATTTGCACTGTGGTATGCCTGAGTCCTCAGATGCAAGTACAGGACCTACATCTGCTATACAACCTGGAAAACTGCAGATAAACAGAGCTTCTTTCACCAAATGACTGTGCTTTGCTTTTGTCATTAGCATCTTAGTAATGTTTGACATCATAACATTTTCAAACACAATAATAAATTCATATACCAATGACTGAGAGAATTTAAAGTGCCATTTGAATTTAAAAGGATGCATCTACTAAATTTGTAGAGCGGAGGTGAGATCATAGAATCGTAGAATGGTTTGCATTGAAAGTACCTTAAAGATGATCTGGTTACAACCTCCCTGCCATGGGGTGTTGTCCTCATTGATAACTCATAAAACAGTTTGTGAAAGCTTGTGAGGTTTTAAAGTTGTTTTGTCTGGGCTGGGAAGGCCAGGATAGCCCCTGGCTGACAGGATGTTTGGAAGCTTTGGTTGGATTTTGCAGATACAGGTCTGGAACAAGCACCCATGGCATTGACAGTCACTTATTGTCTCAAAGAAAAATGTCTACATCATCTTTTGATGGGTGTAGAATGTAAGTTAGAAAGGATATAAAAAGGTACTATACTGGTATATACTCAGTATTGATTATACTTGGGAAAAGCTATAAACTTGCATCACCCTCACCTGTGATGCTCCTTAAAGAGAGCAGAAAAATATGACTCATTGGATTATTTCAATTTAAACTGGAAAAAAGTCATATTATATTGAAGAAGATTGGTATAGTCTCCTCTAAAATGAAAATGTCTTTGTGATTTGATGCTAAAAAATTTTAAAACAAAAGATTTAGTTGCTAGGTCTGTCTTGTAAAACCTGAGTACTCAGAACTTGAGAAATTTTAAAGGTGTCTTCCATAATAACAGCCTCTTACCAAACTCTTTTTAAGATCTGCATTATGAATATACTTAAATTTATGCAAAAAGATAATCCATATACCATGGTTCTAAAGTTTAATGCAGTTTCCCAGCGAAGTGATTTTGCAAGGCATTGCAGAGGGAAACTGAAATATTCTGAACTTGTATATCACGATTCCTGCAGGAAAGAGCAGGAGTTCTCTAGGGACTTATAGGAAGCAGTATCTCACTCCCACCCTTCCCAATAGTTAGAAAAAAATGGGGCATTGACTGAAATACTGCGAAAGAGTTTAGGATAGGGTTTAGTTGGATTTGGTGTCTGGAAATATCTGATAAAAAGGCATTTTCTGTATACATGTGTAATTAAATTTTTCTTTTTGTTTGAAAGAGATTTTGAGAGATGATTATTTGGAATTTCAGTGTTGTTGAAAATAGTGGATTTGTGTCCAGGGAGTAAGGGGTATGCCGAGAAATGTGTGGGCATAATGTCTAAGTGCTGTGAAGGAACAAGCAAATAGATGGTTGATAACAAAAATCTAACATAACTATTATGTCCTAAGCAAAACCTGAATGGCAGAGCTGAGTGGAAGACAAGGTAGTGACAGAGATAGAAAGTGTATGGCTAAACAATATTTTTTAGGAAGAAGGAGGAAGCAGGGGAAAATGCCAGCAGTCTGAAGCAGAAGACCTTTGAGCACATGTCTAGATTTATACTAAATAATGAAACAGTCCATGAACTGTTCTGGTCCTGAGGTTTATCTGGACATGGCATAGTTCTTACCCATACAGCTAAATGCTCATGCCCACCCAAAATATATTGACTGTATCAAAGTTCTCTATTGGGAGTGGTCCCTGGGCTATGCTAACTCCTGCGATAGCCTTGGTGTTGGCTGGGACAGCTTTTAGTTGCCACAGCCTGAACTATAGAGACGATGCATGAGCAAGAACCTCTTTTCCACGAGGGTGACTGAGCACTGGAACATGTTGCCCGCAGAAGTGATGGAGTCTCCTTCCCTAGAGAGGTGCGAACACTGAATACAACCCTGAGTAACGTGCTCAGGGGACTCTGCTTCAGAAGGGAGGCTGGACTAGATGATCTTCTGTTGTCCTTTCCAATCTTAACCATTCCATGATTTTGTAGTGTGATATGTATATGTGATATGGACCACTGCAGATCTGCACCCTGGACTTGCTAAATTTGCTAGTGTAAGCACAGCTGGTGAGCACAGTCAACAGCCTACAGAAAATTTTAGTAGTCCTCAAACAGGTGCTGGCCTCAGAATGGTCTTTGAAGTTTGGTGAGTGGTTTATTAATTTGATTCCTTGTTGCTCAAGGAATGAGGGTTCTGGACGTCAGTGCTGAGAAAAAGGATTGCATTAAAGAAACACTTCACAGTCTCCTCAGTTTCCTTTTGTTGGTGAAATGCCTAACAGAACTCAGGTTTTCATTAGTTATGGTGGGACAAGGGCATTGTAATGATCTGTATGTGTGGTTGGACAGGAGCCACGTGGAAGTGCTGTATCCTGTGACTAGACATGTCTGCACACTGTGCCTAACTGCAGCATATTCACGACTTTTGCAATGAAATTTTCCATATAATTGCTGTTTGCTAGCTTGTTGACAGCATTATTTTCCAAATTTCTGTTCCCACTGAATATTTTATATTTCTCATTCTTTTCCCTGAGAAGTGCTAACATGCATTTATCAAAGTCACTCGTGTTTTTTTTAATCTCTGTAGGTTTTGTGCATCATTCCTCTGTGCTAACATGTACCTCCTAATGTGAAATGAATCATGTTTTCATTTTCTTTGAGAGCATTAACGAAGATTTTTAAGATCAGTTCTTGCCAGGTATCATTAAAAATTTTCCTCCACTTGGCTGAAATTTCTTTCTTTCAGTTACGCTTGTGAATCATCTCATGCATTGCACAGTTCTATTTTGAAAGCACAAGGAAATATCTTTTGGTTCTTTTTTTTTTTTTATTTCTACATATATGTATACTTCTGTCTCCTGTAGCAAGTGTAGATTTGTATATTCATTCTTTGAAAGAGCATCATTGAAATACTGTTTTGTCTATTCTGAAAACCAAATTAATCATAGTGGGAAAAAACCTATATTAATTATAAAAATATTTATAGCACCTTTTCATAATAAATATCTCTCGATTCTTTGTAATACTTTAGTCTCTCCTGTACATTCGTCAGTTGTCATTTTTTTAATACATTTTTGTCTTTCAATAAAAATGCCACTTTAAGCAAGAGCATAAGCAATACAAATCACCGATCCTACTGTGATTTAGAGGACAAGGCACTACTCAGTGTGAAGATGTGTCGTAAGATCCAGCTTTACTATCAGACTAAGATTGCTGTAAAGAAAACTGGTCTAAAATATGCTGGTATCAATGCCTTGCTTCCCCAGCTAAATGCACACAAACAGACAGGTAGGCACTGCTTGCACATGGTTATGACCAAAACGTCTATGATTATTTTGTCAAATTAACTTTGTTTTTATCTAAAATATGGCTATAACATATACATGGTACTAAAACATTGTATAAAAGCGATGCAGGGTCTTTGGATTTTTTCACCGCTATAAATGTGTGAAACAAAATTGATCAGTTTTGTCAATGACATGGCATTGCTTGAGAATATTGCTGATCTGCCATACAGATATAGAAATGAATTNGTCATACCTCATTTTGCAAATGAAAGCCATTTTTGTTCTCTGGTGGTAGTAAGCAAATGAGATGGCAGGTGATTTACCAGATGATGCTAGCACATTTGAAAACTTGAAGTGTCTTACAGAGTCTGAGAAAATTTACCAATTTCATGGAATGATGCTAAAGGAGGGAGTTGTATGACATTATGTGTCTCTATCTCCTCCTGTCTCAAAGTCTGTCTTCCTTCCCTCCCTCCTTCCTTCCCTCCTTCCTTCCTTCCTTCCTTCCTTCCTTCCTTCCTTCCTTCCTTCCTTCCTTCCTTCCTTCCTTCCTTCCTTCCTTCCTTCCTTCCTTCCTTCCTTCCTTCCTTCCTTCCTTCCTTCCTTCCTTCCCCTTCTCCTTTTCTTCTGTTCTCCCTCACTTTCTCCATTCTTTCATTCATCTGTTTCTTTTCTCAATCTGTTTGGTTTTCAATTGCTTGCTTTTGTTTAATGTAAACATCTTCATCCACTGTGATTCCATACAACTGCATAAAAACATATTTTGAGATGGAGGCATCTGACATCACTATATAGTGTTTTAACCTTAACCTAGGTCTGGTTGACTGCTATGAAAACACTTACTGCAGTTTTTCTGACACAGCGTTATAGTGTCATAGCTTCAGGAAGTGATTTTTGCTAGTGAAATCGCAAGAGTAATCTCAGTAAGGCAAAAGTGTAGAAGAAATTTCGTGCTTTAATGGTCAATTACAGACTAATGAAATCTAATTTCCAGATTTGTGAGTCATGTTGTAAGGTTCACATGTACCAAGCTTTGTCACTAATTACCATTTCACTGTTTTACATAATTGCACTGAATAGTATAGGCTGGGCCTAACAGAAATAGTTTAATGGCTGAGTATCCCTTGGCATAATTAGCATCATAGGTTCTTATTTCTTTGGTGCTTGCAGGCAAAACGCTGTCTACTGTAGCTGTGGTAGTAAGTGAGAATGGCCATTTCTATAGGGCCCACAATACGCTACGATGACTGAGTGTATTTAGTCAGGTGGGTTTGTGAACACGATGCAGGTATCATGTGTTGTTATGTGTATACTCTAAAATAAACTACTTCGATTCTAATCCTTGAGCTATATGATTACATATTGCACAGTGTCTCTGTTTCAAATATGTTTAACTCAGTCATTCCCCCAGTGGTTTACAAAGTCTTTAGCATAGCTCTCCCTTTCCTACTGGTTGTTGTCAGTGCAATATCTGATAGCAGTGATGTTTGATAGAGCTAAAAGGTGCAAAACATTTTTCATCTAGTCACAGCCCAGAGGATATGGAAGTAGTCACTTTAACCATAACCTTTGAGGAAGACTTAGAAAGACTTTCCTGACTTAGAAATACAAAACTCATTCACTCATTACAGATAATTCAAGGAACCTGCTGGAAGGCAAGAGATTAAGATCTTCTGAACACTGAGAGCATACAAAAAGATCAAGGCTTGCCTAAGAGCTTTTTTAGCCAAAGAAGTGGGTAAGTAATTACCCTTGTGGTGAAAGTCAAGCTACCTATCCTTTAAAACTAAGGACTGCTTGCCAGGTGCTACTCTACTTTCAGGTTGCCACTTTCAACCTCTGTGTCTGAATATCTATAATAATTAATACATAGCCTTCTGTGCCGGCTTGGCACAAATCCAGGAGGAAACAACCCGAGAGGGGAGTCTCTCTCTCTCAGGCAAGCAGGCCCCAGCAGCCCCTCCCCCGTGTGTTCAGGAAAATAATTTCTCGAGTGAAAGTGAAAAAAACCAATTTATTTAACAAACAGAGTCCCCTGCTGTCACGGGGAAAAAGGATATTGAAACCCCCTCCCCTGTCCCCTAAAAGCGGACTATGGATTTTAGAGTTCTTTCTGTAGGTAAAACCTGCAGTCCTGAGCTGGGCCGGGCCGGGCCAGGCAGGGTCCGACGATCCCCCTTGGAGGGTCCCGCCGAGCAGGTCCGGAGATGGCAGCCAGTCTCAGATGAAAAGCAAGCCAAAAACAGTCCAAAAAGGAAAAGAAGCCGCTGAGGCAGATCACAGTCCCTTCTCCGCTGAAAGCCGAAGAGACTAGAGAGCAAAAGTCCTCTAACCAACCAAATGTTGTCAGAATCAGGAGAGAAAAGAATGCAAAACATTCTAGTTACAAGGTCAAGCTGGCCACTTTGAAGAGTTCTCTCGGCTTCTCTCTCTCCCCTTTGCAATTTAAAGGTATACTAGAAATCAAGCAGGCGATGGGGAATACAGTATGGTCATAGAATCACCCCAAGACACCTTCAGAACTTGCCTTGAATAGGACCAAAATGCTCAACATCTGATATGACAAATTCCTTGCAGAAGCAGGTTAACTGGCTGAAATAAATCATCTTCTGCCAGTCATATCTTGTAAATATTGTCAGGAGCGAATATAGGATTTCCTGTCCCAAGATATTGCCATCTGAACACAGACATCTACTTCCTTTGCCACACAAATTACAGGTGATCCTAATATCACTAAGTGCACTCATAGCTTGTCAGTTGTGGGGTCAGGCACACAGGATGGGATGAAGCAGAACCCAGTATGCCTATTTCGTAAGATTTGTGTTTTTCTGTCCAAAGTCTGAACTCTCGAGTGTATATGAGAGCTTTGGAAACTGTAGCTTGCCAATATGTCAGGCAGCTATGGAAGTTTTTTATTGCAAAATTTGCAACTGGGATAATGGTGACTGATTTTCAGGTTTACAAATAGCAAGCAGCCATTTCATTCCCAGAGACTTCCATATAAAAATAGACACCATTTGTGCCTGTGAATGGATCTGCTGAAAGTTTTGTCAGATCACACAGAAGATGTGTAAGAGGGCCAGATATTGGCACTTACGGCTGTTGTATCTTGCTGCAGTGCACTTTCACAAACATTGATCATTCTAGATCAGCTTAAAGCCTTCTTTTCTCCTACAGAGACCAAAAATGGTTGGTCTGGAAAAACTTAAAGAGCAGAATAAGCACATGGAATGTTTCCAAAGGATGTTCTTACTCCCTCCATCACTTTGATAGTCAAGAGCTTCTGAGGGCAAAAATATGGGGATTCTCTGTGAGAGTGTATATGTGTGCGTGTAGTGATCATCCCTGAAAGCTTTTTTTCCCATTCCATTTTACTCTAAAACATTGTGTGATTTATTTAACATCCATTACACCCTATTCGAAGGAGATAAAAATTTATTTATGGAACACTTTACAAAGTATTCAATTTCAATTGTTGGGACTCCTTTCTTTGGAAGGAACACAGCAGAAAAACTCTGACCTGCAACTACTCTGGACTTTCAGGCTTCCACCATGTTCTCTGTTAAGTTCTCTCTTTTTCAGGTAGGAGGGCTCCAGGCCACTTAATCATTCTTTCATGTACTTCCCTTTTCCTTTCCTGCCTTGTGAAAAAGGTATCATTTAGATCAGAGTGGGATCATATAACGTTCTAGGAGATGCCTCACAGTATTACATAGCACAGATAGCTGGACCAGTGTGAACACATTTGACCAGCTGCTGTATTAATATACTAATGTGATATGAAAGTAATGTTCATACTCTACCAGTAACAGCAAATGCAAATGGAACATTAAGAGTATGACTCACAACTGCTAATGTGATAAGCTGATGATTTTTCATGAGTACAGCAAAGCTGTTTGCAGCTGCTTAGCTTACCTTCAGCCTCAGCTGCTGGACCCCCAGCATTTCAAGTAACTCAACATGCAAAAACAAATGGCAAATACACCTATTTCCACCCAGACTGACAGGGATTCCTTTTGCCAGGCAACTCGCCTGCTAGGCTCCCTATGCTAAAAACTAGCTTGGACAATCTTGAGCAAACTATTCACAAGACTTCAATACATCTTATTTTTCTCACTAGAGTTTTTGGAAAGAGACTAGATGAAGGCAGCAACACAGAGACAAGCCCTGCCAGAAGGTATGTTATGGAGGAACAGCTGTCTTCTTAAACCCTGCTCAGACACATGGCCTTGCTGGCTGAATTTGGGGCAATCATTTATCAGAATCTTATCTTTTTTCTGTACAGAAAAGATTTGTCTTGCCAGTTCCATGAAAGTCTCCAGAAGTTCTAGCTAACTGACTGCTGCAGCTATTCTGTTGGCTATTGGTATCAAGCCTGGTGTACCCAGGACATGTATCTTGTTGCCTAGAGATAAGAGACTCATTCCCGCATGTTGTGCAGCAGAAGTGCCTATATTTCTCAGCTGATAAAAGAAATCTCCAGGTGATGATCTTTGCTTGTGTCCAGTTTTCAGTGGAAAGATGCATTTGTATCTTGGTTTTGAACCAGTGGGCTTACATTTGTTTCTATTGCAGCACAGGCTTGTTTTATGAGGTTAAAATTATTTTCTATAGGGTCATTTTTTTTTAAGAAATATTTCCCTTATTCAAAGGTGATCTATAGTCATAAAAGCCATAAAAAATCATCCAAATAGTATATTACGCTATGTAACCACAGGCAAAGTGAAAAAGGCCATCTTATTTAGTCTTACTTGAAGAATTATGAATATCTCAGAAAAAAAGGAAACCAACTCAAAAACTCTATCCAAATGGTTTTTGTATTCACAAATCTGAAAAAGAATGAAACTTGCAAGTTTGTCAAGTGGACTTGATGAATTTAACACTGAAAGTTCTAGGAACAAATTTCATTTAGCAGGTCTGTCTCTAGAAGCTTGTTATAAGTTTTCAGTGTTTGGGATTTGGAACTGTTTTTATTTTATATGAATGAAAGAGTGAATGTGTGATGCCTTTCTTTATGGAGTTACCATAACTTCTAAACTTAAGTTTCCTACAAATTCTTGAGCTTAAAAATACAGTTTCCTTAAATTATTGGTATTATTGCCTGTCAAGCCATTCATTTCAGTGTTTACAGAAACAGAACACAAAATATGCATGAAATCATTGGAAATGAATGTCTTTAAACTTCAAATGAATTTTAAAAGTCATATTTTGCAACACTTTCTTTGAACTAAAATCCTTGGGATTAAGAAATTTAAATCACTTAACACCTACATGCTTAAATTTAGTAACTGGCAGAGAGAGTGAGAACGATTTTATCATAAATGAAAAGTTAAAATAATTTTTTTAGTTACTTCACTAGAAGCACAGTAGTACAATTTTTACATTGATTCCTCAGTATCAAACCAATCTTTTAAATAATTTGTCCTTTTCCAGACAGGGAAACCTGTATTGCTTGTGGCTGTACAGAACAGTGGATTCTGCATGTAGTTTTAGCTGAACATTGGCTTGGCTGGGTGTCTAGCATTGTTATTATTACTACTGTAAATGACCTTAAGGCATGGCAAAAGGGCCATAAAGGCTGTATTGAATGTTAATGTGATGATGAGAATGCTTAGTTTTTCAGCGTGGCATTTCAAGTTTCAGAATGAAAGCATAAGCCATCTCTTAATTGATGTGGCAGGTCTCTGGAGTGGGAATTAGCCTGTGCAGCTCCGTCTAAGTTGCTGTATTGCTGTGAATTGTTACATGCGTTAACAGTAAACAAAAGACTTTTTGCCAGGAAGACTGAAGTGGGGTACAAGACTGCTGCAACAAGCACCAGTCTTCCTTCTGGCAGAACCTGTGTCCCTTTTATTCTCTAATATATTCATTATTTTAAGGTAAAGGAACGTTTACCTGAACTGGTAGCTTGTGTTCAACTTCCACATATTTCTTCAAGAGGATGGCCTCAGTGTTTTCAGAACAAGCTAAGAAGGGGAGTTATTTCCTTGATCTATTACTGGTGGGTGGTTTGAGGCTGTGTGTTATATTCCGTGGCTGAAAAAAACAGTGCAATGTTTTGATTTGATTAAGTATGAGAGCTGATAGACTAATTCATGTTGTGGCTCAGAGTTGGGCTAGTCATCTTACTACTGCCATTAGCTGGATATTTTAACATGTGCCTGAGGCCATGTTCTCTCAGTTACACATCTACATCTAAAATGCTACAGCAGTTTAAGTTAAATTATAATTTTCAACTAGTTTGGTTAATCCAATGTGAAAAGACTCCATTTAAATTCCTTTTGCTTAGGCTAAGCTTATAATGTTTCAACCTAAATCAGTTTGGAACAGGGTTAAACTAGACCAAAATAAGAAATTCTTGAAAAAATGTTAAAATGTGTGATTTTACTCAGAAAAGCTTAATAAAACTGAATGCTGTGTTTGGGCAACGTACCTGTCTCCTTCCCATGTTCCATTCTCCTAGGTCTACATGTAAGTGATAATGCCCTGAGCTATATCTATGCCTCATACACGGTTTTGTAACCTCCTTGCAAGCTTCAGCCTTACCATTTCAGAGGTGTTGGATCTCAAAGAACCATTAAACCACTGATGACTGGAAGTTTTTGCTTTAGGAAATGAGATGTATTTTTCACTACTATGTCTTTCTGCAGTATCACTGTTGGCCACTGATGGGAATGGGATGCTGGGAAAGATGAACTTTTGATTTTACATGACATGACCACTTATACTCTGCATAGAAAATATGATCTTTGGGCTCCACTTCCCAGGCCACAGGAGAGTGTGCAGGAAGAATATTTTTCTTGAAATGAACTCTCCCTTTACGAAGATTGTCTAAGCTCTGTTGAAATCAAAGGGGAAGAATGTGGGGGAACACATTTCCCGAAGGGAGGTGGAGGAAGTTTCGGAACCCTTATTCCATAGATGTAGCACTTGTTTCTGAACCCATCTTATGCACCAGCAGTCCTTGCACACACAGCATTTCTCCCGCATGCACTCTGAGCGACGTGCACTGCACACGATCTTGGGAGGTGCTCGGGGCTGGCCACTGCCACCTGAGAGGGCACGGGGGTCGTGGTGCCACCTCTCATGTTACATCAGGGGTCCGTGAGTCGGTGTCCCCAGGAGCAGCTGTCTCCTGTCCTTGGCACTCTCGCAGTCGGAGTGAGGGATGATATGATCACTCCTGGCTTTAACGCAGAGTATCAGCCAGTTCACAAACAAAACTGGAGTTGTGGAGAGAGCTCATGCCCCATAAGTTACAGGTTACTGCCTAAGGAGGGGAGCGTGCGTATTTCCGGGACATGAGAGGGGCACTCTGAATCATGCACAGCACCTTGATGTGTCTCTAGATGGCCAAATCTCAGAGCTTCTTGAGGATTTGTCACTCTGGAGCATATGCTTGTTTCCTGGCAGTAGCAGACACACAAATAATTAGACATTTTTTAGGTCTAAGACTCTTTAAACTTTTAGGTGCCAAAAAACACCTGCCAGTTTTATGTCCTTTTCTCATAGGGCACATGGATGCACACGAGCTAAGTCCATATGAGCAAATGAAACTCTGTCAATGCGCAGGCCCGAGCTGAGGCTTGCTAAGCTCTGCTGTCCCATCAGCTGAACCATCACTGGCACTGACACAAACTCAGAAAGTAATCTGGGGGTCAGCAGAGGCAGAGGCCACTCCTGCTGCAGCACAGGGCTGCCGGGGTCCTCCCCAGCATCTAGTCCTCAGCACCTGATAAAATCAGTGTCTGTCAACAGTTGTCTTCTCTGAGTCTTGACTCCACAGAATACTTGGCATGGCTTCAACTTGGGTTGTTAATTAGAGGTAGGATTTAACTCGAAGCGCTCCACTGAACTAGAACATCAGTATAGTTAAGTTTCTGCTTCCTCTCAACAGTTTGGCTCCTAGAAGAGACCCACAAAATCCTACTAATCCAAAATACTTGGAGCAATAAAGAAGAAAATAGACAAGCAAGATTGCTTTATCTTTGTAGGTTAAAATATGACACTGTTAGAAAAGGGGTTTTTTAATGATGCCATTCTAAAATTGTATTAAAAATTATAAATTTTTAAACTGAGCATGTCATTGCATATATTGTTGATTATATTATAAACCTCCCATTTTCACAGACAAATAGCTGTTCCTTTTAATAAGTCTCAAAAATGTATATACACATGCAGAAAAAAAAAATCCTAACACTCCAGCTCAGAAAAGTTGTGATAGCTGTGTGTTCAGAACTCTGGATTCTGGTCTGTATACATCACTTATTTTTGTTGGTCTATGCTTCCTCTGAATTTTGATATAGTTGAAACAAATGTGTCTTCTGTTAGCAAACTATCCACAGTGAGTCTTTCTACCCCGATGTTTGTGTGACACTGTTCACAGAGCAATGGTATATCTGTGTTTAAAGAGCCAGAATACCAACGGTTGATCAGGGGAGTTATTGTGGAATTTATTCTAGCCTCTGGCTTGTGGCTTCATCCATTTTTAAGTTTAACTCAAGTTACCCATCTGATGCAAATGGCTCCAAGTTATGTGTTCTATAAATGCGAGAGGCTGTCATCTGAACTCAAATCTTTGCTTAATGCTATAAAAGATAGCTGTATTTTACCAGCTTCTGTTATTTAAATGAGCTGAACATGTTTTGCTGATCACTTGACTGAAACTAAAGCATTGTGCATATGTGTGCTTTGTTGTCAGCTACTAGTGAAAGATCAAAGAGATGGTACTGAACACTGTCACAGACTCTAATTAATTGGCACTTATTTGCTTACATCTCAAGTAAGCCCATAAGCAGCTCCCTAAATCTGAAATAATTGGTGACTTGCTATGCTTTTAAAATAATGCTACTTTATTTTCTAATTCTTTATATATGAACACTATTCTGATTGCAAGGAGTATTGATTCTAAATCTTCTGATTCTAAAGTGTATTCCTGATATTAAGAAAGACCCTACAAATGCTATGTGAACATATTTTGTGATTGCATTGCCCAGAAAATAAATATTCCAACAGTAGCTCTTAATTCATAAGACATATCACATTTATTCTAATGTTGAAACAGAGTTATACTAAACATAAATGCAGCACCTCTCAGCTGTTGCTTCAGATTCATTCCCTTTTCAAAATCCCCAAAGCAGCAAGAGAAGCTCAGATTTTAAAACTCAGTACAAATCTGTATATTTCCTTTAGAGGCTTCTCAAAAATTCCAGCTTTAGTCATTACCAATTAAAATTGTGGCTAATTAGCAGGCAAATAGAGATGAGTTTGAACTTTTTCATTAATACCAACAGACAAGTATCCCAATAAAATACAGAAAGTACCACTATGCTCAATGTTTATTGTTTTCTATATTTTTTTTGTAAGACAGTCCAAGGTTGAATGAGTCAAAAGGTGGAACTATAGCTTCACCTTTGGTGATATAATTATGGCAAGTTTGAAAAGCTATTGTGGCCTTATTGTTTTGCTGTATTTTGTCTTGTTTTTAATTTGCCTCTGCATACCCACTAAGTTTTGTGTGAAATCTGTTTTGTTAAATGCAATGAAATTTCTTTGACCACCTGCCTGAAAGTAAGGTTAAGTGTGAAAATTGTGAGATTTAAAACTGTTCATATCCTCTGTATGAATGTGTTTTTTAAAATATGTTTGTAGAAAGACAGATTCCATGTAATTTTCTATCTAATTAGTCATATATTTTCAAATACAAGGAGGTTCATAGTTCATTGAATGGAATTCAAACCATAGTAACACACAAAAAGCAACAAAATTTGTGATTTATTTCCCATCAGTTCTCTTAGGTATAACTGAAAGTAATTGCCTCTCAGGCCAAAGTCTATTACTGCAAAACCCAAATAGAATAACATAAAAAATTAGTTCCCACAAAACTTCCTGAGTACCAAAACAAATTTCATAAACCATATTCTGTTTCCTAATAGATCTGTAGACCAGAGCCTTTGTACAATAAATAAGCTGGTGTGAGCTCAATGCTGTCTTGACAATAAGAAGCAAAACGTTGACATTTATTCGGTGGAATAAATAGATGGAAGGTCTAAGGAGCCTGTGACAGCTTCTGGGACAGAACAGAGAGCAACAAAAGAGTTCAGGTGACCTGGAACTTCTTGATAGCTTCATGCTGGTTGTGCTGCTGTTTGTCCAAGTGTGTAAGAATGGTATGGTCATTTTTGGGAGGACATTCTGTCCTCAGTGGGAGGACTGTCCTGGGTTGCAGTGTATTCTATTACCATCTTCAGGAGCTGTTAAAACTAGGTGGGGCTGTGTCCCCTGCGTCCTCTCTCTGGACTATCTTCTGTTAATAGGCCAGCTGTCAAAACCGGGTGGGGCAGCGTTCCTTATCTCTCCCATGCCCCATCCTCCCTCTAGGGGGGATATCTCCTGTTAATGGGCCATCTAGTCTCACCACATTGACTGATAAAATTACATCCTCCCATTGTGAGATGCTCTGCCCAGAGGGAGGAACCAAGCATCCCATCCTGGATATAAGCTAAGACTTCGAACACCAGAAGCAGCCCTTACCTACTGGATTCCCAGAGGACAAGAGCTACCACTGGACCTTCAGGTGAAGACCAGACCTTGTCTACAGGATCACTGCTTCAACAGGACCATCTTCAGCAGAACTCTGGAGGACTGCAGCCACCATTTTATTGGACTGCTACCAACACCCTGACTGACAGGGTGTCAGGTTGTATCCTGACTCTGTCAGTGGTTTCTTTTTTTTGTACTATTGCATTTATTTTAGTTTTACCTATTAAATTGTACTTCTGACTCGGAGTTTCTCACTGGTTTTGCTTTCAAACCAGCACAAGGGCAAAGTATTTTTCATATATTTAATGTGATAACTAGTTGCAAGTAAAGAGACCAGGAGCTTCCCAAGAGCTTTGCAAGTGTATGAAAGATAGATATGTACTCTTAACCATAAATTACACCAGGAAATGAACTTCAGAACCTCCTTACCATGAATACCTGCATTCTTTTTGATCTACTTAAAACTGGTTTTGCTTTGGTGGTAGTGACATGATTTTTATCATGAAGAATAGCTGGAGAAATATGTGTTATTTCTTGATAACACTTGAATTTTTGTCAGCTTTTCATTTTATGTAGTGGCTGGCTGAGGATAAACATGAGAAAAAGAATCATGGTTCTAGGAATTCTTTTACCTTATACTCACTGGGAAACAGAGAGCTTTCTGGGTCTTTGAAAGTCATGGAGTTGTTGAATTATAGAGTCATTAAGGTTGGAAAAGACCTCCAAGACAATCAAGTTCAACCTTTGACTGAACACTACCACATCAACTAAACCATAGCACTAAGTTCCACATCCAGTCGTTTCTTGAACACCTCCAGGGATGGTGACTCCACCACTTCCCTGGCCTGTCTATTCTAATGCTGGACAACCCTTTCAGTGAAGAAATTCTCCCTGATGCTCAACCTGAACCTTTCCTGGTACAGCTTGAGGCTATTTCTTCATGTTCTATTGCTGGTTGACTGGGAGAAGGGACCAACCCCCGCCTGGCTACAACCTCCTTTTAGGGAGTTCTAGAGAGTGATAAGGTCCCCTCTGAGCCTCTTTTCCTCCAGGCTGAAGACCTCCAGCTCCCTCAGCTGCTCCTCATCAGACTTTTGCTCCAGACCCTTCCCCCGCTCCGCTGCCCTTCTCTGGTCACACTCTAGCACTTCAATGCCTTTCTTGTAGAGAGGGGCCCAGAACTGGACACAGGATTTGAGGTGCAGCCTGACCAGTACAAAATACAGAGGGACTATCTTCCCTACTTCTGCTGGTGACACTGTTTTTGACACAGGCCAGGTCAAAAGTGAGGTAAAAAAATAAAGGGCTGAAGTATAAACAGAGGCTTTTCTTATGCTTTCATGTTATTACAGATCAATTTGAAAGTTTTTGTCCCAGATTACAAAAATGTCCACATATCGTTCTTTTTAAAAGAACTAAGTGGTTATATGTTCAGAGGTATATAATTTGTTTAAATCTGAGTTATAAGTGACTGCACAATGTCATAAAGTATGAGTTTAATTACAGCTGGAAATAATCTGCCATTCATTTTCAGTCTAAACAAAGATGTCTTTTGCTATAAGGTGTAATGTGACTTCGCTGTGTGTCTCAGTTATACCTGGGCCTGTTGCATGAAGTTGTATAGAACCATTGTGGATCACTTCAAGGTGCAGAAAAAAGCTCAGGCAGAGTAACTTTTTTTTTTTTAAGAAATACATTGCAGTATTCCAGTAGAAGAAAATCAGGTCACTTCCAGTAAGAACAGACTAAGTCACTGCCAGAAGGATCACAATACAGGGTTGTAGATAACCTTAACGAGGGCAGACAGCATAGTTTCTGCAGCATCATTTCTCTAGCTCTTTGTGGTCCTCACATTTATTCTCTCTATTCAGTTTAATTTTCTCCTTATGGATTCAGGCCCAGAGAATGGAAGGGAATGACCAAAGTATACATGGTTTTGTTTGCAAATCTATGATTCATGTTTAATATTTCTTAATCAAATGTGTACTTGAATGATGTCTTCAGCTCCCTCTGCTTGGGATTTTAATTGGCTGCAGAAGAAACCTCAGAAAGAACCTCTTTCCAAATAAAGTTCCTTAAGATCACTTGTTCTTCCTCTTAAGATTAATTTCCTATACAGGAACTGAAAAATAAGATGAAAAATGTGCAGAGAAAGTATTCAGCAATGAGTAATATCCGCTGGTAAATTGGGGGACTATCAGTTCTACGCAGTGATTGTCACATCTTTTTAAACACACTGATTAATGGGTGGATCTATTACTGAAAGCATGCATGCTTAATTTATTCAGAGAAGTTGAGTGTATGTCACCACTCCAAGGCCTGTTTTTCTAGCACAGCGTTTCACATTTACAATGTTATAACTACTGACAACTCAATGGAAGAAAGAGAACTAACTCATAGCACAAAGCACTAAAAATACAGCATGATCTGTAAGTGATAGAAGCTGACATATAAGAAAATATCAGTGGGATAATTTAAATCCAATAAAAGTGAAGCTGTCAGTATTTGGATACGTATTCTTAGACTAAACATTTTCAATTGTGACACTTAGTTCCATATTCTTTTCTTCCACCCTGTTTTATGGGCAAATGTGTTATTTGGAGAACAGCATGTGGAAACACTATGGAAATGGCAATTCTGTGAAATACCATTTGAGAACTGAGACACACTTTTAAACAAGGAATGGAATTCAGGTCAAGCATCACAAATGAAATGGTTATTGTAAAAGCAGTGAGAGCTAGCCATCTGCCACTGCAGTACTCAAAAGGGCTGAGATACAGGGTCTCCGCAAAGATATTCCTTGGTGCAGGATCAGTTAGGGCCCACAGAAGGCTCAGTTACAGACATTAATATAGCAACAGATTTTCCAAAGGGACAAATACACTACATGGTTACAAAATGCTGTGCCTGTGTCCATGGAGTAAAGTCAGGCAAGGAGAGGAACAGCATTTTGGTCATTTTAAAAGAAGTTAATTTGTGCCTCGTAAGGGACTGATCCTGAATTATTTACTTGCAGTCTGATTATAGCTCCTTTTTTGGCATGAATAAGATGTTCTGTGTGTTGGTGCCATGCTGAAGATTTAAATGTCCCACACATTTGATCCAGGCTGGGGCTGTGGCAACTACTGCACAGCTGATGACAACAAAGACTGGTTTCAAGCTCATTGTCATCACCATGGTGTTACACCAGATGAATGGGTGGCATTGATTCTGATTGGCATATTCATTCACATGCATTCAAAGCTCATGAATTTTACTTAACACGTCCCTTTGCTTATTGGCTGGGATTTAATTGGAGTGATGTATTGCGGCACTGCTAGATGAAGTGGAACAGTTTCTTTTTTTTTTTCCTTTTTTTTTTCTTGTTTTTTTTTTTTTTTTTAATTCTCTTTCTTCCAAACCTCCCAACTAGAGACACCACCGCATTATTTTTCACAATCACCAAGGCATTTCCATGTATGGAACCTAATTCTTGGCTTTGTATTGAAGTTTGCATTTAATATTTGGAGACAGAAAAATAAATAGACAAAGGGAGAACTCACACAGATTTAAGTGTTGACTTTTGTTACTGAGTTCGCAAATTGTTTATTTAGCATTTTCTTTACATACCAAGAAAGGAAGAGGTCTTTTTTGTGCTTGTTTTTATGACTTTTTTTCCAACTTTCCCATATTTTAACATCTTTCTCAGCCAGCTGAAATGGAGAATCCTGACCTATCAGCTAGCAGATTGTTGATATTTTTCCAAAAAGTGCATAAACATGCGATTATATGCATGCATCTAACAGATATACTCCAGTGTATATTTGAATATGTATATTGCTGTGTATTGATCAGAAACATTCTGACAGAAAAAAAATAGAGAAGTTTTTTAGAAGAAAAACATGTTTTCTTTGCAGAGATATCTATGTTGAATTTTTCCCCTATTGCCAGTTTTAACCTGAAAAGCAAAATGTTTAATCTGAAAATCAAATATTTATGTTAGCAAAATCAAAATAAAATACTTGGTTTGGGGTCAGATCTATCCAGGTCAAGTTATTTTAGTTTGTTGAACAAGATTAAAGAGTTTAATTTCAAGGTAGTTTTGCATAAACTGTGGAATATATTGGCAGAAGCTAAGTGTATCTTGGGGTCAATATAGAGAGCACCCTTTGGAAGTAATTAATAGCCTCCATGGTTCATGCTCTGAGCTATCTCTGGAGATCTCAAGGCTTCCTCCATTGTTTCCAGAGCTCAGACAGACTCACCTTCTTGGGCAAGAGTTATCACTGTAAATAAGGTCTGCCCCAGTCTGCACAGGGTTTGGTGTTCCTTCCCTCCCAACCTCCTTTTACTCCATTTGCCTGGAGGAAATCACATGAGCCAGTGCATCGTTCTACAATATGTCAAGATGTTCTCTCTTCCTACAGAAGCTACATAGAAATGGCTTTGTGGGAATTGTTGGATGGATTGCAAACCTAGTCCACAGTGGTAGTGTGTGGAAAAGTTTACACATTACTGCTGAGAATTATGCATGCAGTAAATGCTGTGAGTACACAATAATTCCTTGCATATGCTTAGTATTGTTGCTAGCATATATAATCAGTTAAACCAAAATCCCATGAACGTTTCTTAATTGTTGTGGATGTAAAGTCATATATCTGTCAGATAAGTCCTAGAGGGGATTTGACCTACAAATTATGACAGAAATTATGTGGCACTTCTTTGGTCTCAGCTCGTTCAGCAAAGTTCTCCACACAGAGTCAAATTAGTAAAGTAATTTATGAAAAAATGAAAAAGTCTGTATCAAGCACCTTTATGTATGGTTTGATGCTCCTATATATGATTAGATTTTCTACCTGGTGTGGGTATTCTGTAATTCAATGGTATCCACTGCTTGTTGCTTTCCGGAAACTGCCGGACTATACAGTTCTGGCTTCTCTCTTTTCTTCCCAGCTATCTAATCCACTGATGTGCTCATAACATACTATAGCTATTGAAACCCAGCCCATGCTACACACAGCCTGAACATCTCTGAGGCACTAGTCAGAAAAGGCACAGATAATCTAAATCAGAAATGTTTTTTCCCAGATTTTTACCATGTCTTTGTTTTACTTTTTCATTGTCATGACATTTCCGGATTTATTGCTTTTCGTGTATTGAACCAAACACTGCTGTTTTGAGATAATAAAATTAGAATTATGAACATCTGCCTTACTATAAGTGGGTCTTTAGGTTTGTCTGGCTTTTACTGTGAATAGAGTTGTACCTGCAGCATTGTTTATTCTCCTCAGAGATACACAAGGTTTTACAGAAATGCTTGTACGTACCTGGGCTATAGTAAAATGAAAAAAAAAAAGATCTCTGGCATTTGGTATCTCTGAACCAAGAATCCATGATAAATTTGACAAAAGATATGTCTGAAGATGATTATATTTTCTTTTTCTACAATTTCAAATAGCATTACATGGGCTGAATTGCATTCTGTGGAGACACTCTAAATTCTACTCGAGGGATTAGTGAGCTGTAACTGAGGGTGTGAAACTTCACAGTGAAATTTTCCTGCAAGTTTTTAAGAAATCAGATCTAGCTATCAATTCTGACCACTGATATGAACATTGGCCAAGCTACTGGCATTTGATGGGAGCCCTTTGTATCCACTTTTAAGTGTTTGATTAATCTTTATGTGGTCCAAAGAAGCCTGCAACTGGATGTAAATTTGATACTGGAATATAAGACAAACAGGTTTTGAGAAAAAGCGATAATGGGATTTCCTCAGTGCTAAAATCCTCATTTTCTCAGTTAGTTATTTACTTCAAAATAATATACAAACTGAAATAAATCTACTCCTTTTGAGAAAGCATCTAAAGGCTATAACCTCTAACAGAAAAGTATAGATACAAGTAGTCTACGCCAGTGACAGCACATGGAAAGCCTGTCTCAGTTTCAGCCATGGGGAATCAAAGCAGATCACTGCACAAACCGAGTTACCAGGTGGAGCTCCAGATACGATGTTCAGGCACCAAGAGTTACCTTGCATCAGTTTTTTTCTCACCTCGGTAACAAGACAAAACTCCATTAATGACCTCACGTTTAGAGCCACAGGCTGCAGGGGCAAAATTCCCCAGTAAGTGAGGTGACAGTGAGGTGGGATGTGAGTCTGGGTGCTCTGGATCCCCACACCGTCTCTGTTGGAGCTGCAGCACATGCGGGGCCAGGGTGAGGGCTGCTCCCGCGGGCATCAGCAGCGCGTTAGGCGTTTCCCTGTGGCAGAGGAGAATGCAGGTCAGCCTCAGCTTCCTCTGAGGGGAAAATCACTATCTCAATCCTGTCCAGCTCCTTCCACAGGAAAAGCAACAACAAGGACAACCACAACTGAGAAAAGACTTATCCCAGCGAAAGGAGCAAGGAAAGCTCCGCTTTGATGCACATGGTAGCACCAATAGGTGCTGCTGGCTCAGCGGTGCTCGGGGCTGTCCCATGGCAGGCTTTTGTGTGCCTGCACATTCCAGCCCTTCCGCAGGGCACTGCTAGCTTAGCAACATCAGTGAGCTGAGAATATTTGTCTGCCCAAATCCCACCATTAAGTACGCCAATTAGAGCTGGTCTTTACAGATAATAATTACTGTCCTACCCTACCTTCTAGGTCTCTCCTACCCTCCTACTGCCTCCTTCAGAGAAGGGATCACTGCAAGCCTATAAAGGAAACTCAGCAGTTTCTATCACCAGCTTTTTAAGAAAAGAGACTAAAGAATTTTGTTTGGGCACAGTTGTTAGTTATGCTAACTCAAAAATTTTCAGATTTCCTGTATGATGACTATTTTTGCAATATTTTAACCGCTGTCACGTGTTCTCTATTAAAAGTGCGTAGAAAGTTACCTGTTCCTCTATGTGCCATCCTTCCCTTACTTCACTCAGTCCTGCTTCTCTGGCAATTTAAAACCACCATATGGATGACACAGAAGTTTCAGCTGGCTAGAATGGGAAGAAATGAACAATTTGGGCAGCAGCAGATGCTGTAAGAAAATAGAAGATAGAAGGGAATAAACTTTCCAGATGTTGCAAGAAATCAAAATATGGCTACTCTATTTTGCCTTAGTCAGTTAGCACAGTCTGTCACAGCCAGCTGGATGCCTGAGAGCTGCCCCTCCTCCTAGTTCCAGCCATCAAAATTATGATTTAGAAATATAATGACTCTATATAATGAATGGTCAGAATTTGAGGAGTATTTCTTTGTACGATCCTTATTTCAATGGGAGTCAGTTACACATTTATCCAAGATCTGGATCATTGGTTATCTCCCATAACTGTGCAGTCATTTCTCCCAATACAAGGCAGGGAATGAAGTAGAAACAGGAACAAATAGATAAAAGTGAAAGTGAAGAGAACCCTCTGAATTATCTTAACTTGGCATTGCCCAAGGAAGTTTGGCATGGCCTCAGGACTGTGCTGTCTAGGTTGTCATCTCTGCAAGTCTTTATTTTGCCTAAATACTTCTGTCCAAAGCATTGGCACATGTGGACTCTTGCACTGTAGACCTCTCCATTGGGACAGGCGAAATGCACTCAGCCACCCACAGAGGTGACTGAGAAGTAATTTGGACAATGAGATAGTAAGTGAAGAAAGAGAATTCTGTCATAAGTACCAAACAGATTTACCAATTAAACATGGGTTAGGAAAAAGCAGAAAATCATTGAGATGCATTAAAAATGTTTTAATGATAGCTGTCTACAGGTAAAGGAATGCAAGGGCCCAATGCAGTTACCCATAAATTAGTGCACAGTGCCTTTTGAGATGAGCTAAGTTGCCAGAGATGTCCACGCAAGGCTGCAGGCATGGCACAGGACCTATGCTGACCTGTGGCTTATTGGAGTTGCAGCAGACTGGATGTCATTCCTTATGGCACCAGATGCCACATCTCACATGGAACCAGATGACCTCATGAAGAGGTCTCCAAACCAAAGTGAACATAAATACTCTTCTAATACTTCTAATAGTGCTGAACAAAAATTGCAAATGTTACACTTCTGTGATAAGAAATAGAAATAAAACATATTAATTATTTTAATAAGAGAGGAATGTTTCTCTTTGGAACACAGTAGCCTTTACTATCGATGCACCTTATTCACCATAGAGAAATGTGCATAGTGTAAATAGTGGAGGTTTAATGTGATGCTCAAAAAGACGTGTCTGTTGCTGAATATGCTTTTATACATATATATAAAAACATATAGACATTTAGATGTTTCTTAGATCCAAATGTATTTACAGCTAGAAATACACAAGTATATATATTTCTGAGGCCTAAAAGCAGCCCATAAATCTCAATGTACGTTATTGTCAAGCACAGACATATTGATGTAAGAACAAATGCATTTACACTTCTACATAATAAAATATATGTGGGGGCACATCCATAGTTGCACATACATATATCTACAGCCTGTCTCTGAATAAAATGAAAGGCAGTCATTGGCATCACGTTAAAGCTTTGCCAATATATATTTTTTGTTAGGGATCTGTCACCTTCCTAGTTTACAGAAGACTGAGCAGGGAGAGGAATTTGAGTGTAAGCCTGCAGTACCAGCTTCCGCTTGACTCCAGCCTCGCTTTGTCTGTGAAGGCTGCTGGTAACAGTTAAGAGTTTGCTGGTGCCATAGGTGAGCTTCATCTGTCACGGCTAATGTCCTGAGACAGTTGTGCCTCCTTTTGTTTCCGTATTCCCTTGAGGACACGTTCTGGAGGCCTAGCTGTGTTTACCCTGCAATTTTTCTTTTTTTTTTCTTTTTTTTTTACAAAGTCAGTAATCATGTTTACCTTCCTTCCTCCCCAGTGCTGTTTGCCAGCTTTGGTGTGGTGAGATGACTAAGTCAATATATATTAAGGAATACATAACAATGTTGTAATGAGAATTAGCGGTACTCTGAAAAGGCAGAGACATTGGCTGCTATGTTTTGCACTGTTTAGTCTGGGGGTAATGAAGAGCTCACAGATGACCTGATTTCATTAAAGTAGGTCAGATTTGACTGAAACATAGCTATGGCTCTCTCCCAGCAGTGCAGTGTCTTTCTCCCTCCCATCACTGCCTCAGCCACGCTGCCTGTCACCTCAGCATTTGAAATCTTTCAGGGAATTACTGTAGGGTTTTGTTAGCATCTTAGCCAAATATATAGTAGAGAACTTAATTTCCACTACTTCCTGTGCTTTCTGCCAGAAGATGTGTGGTGGAAAGAATGACCATACTTCTGTCTTTACTACAGGAGAGGTGATGGTGTGAGAGGATGGCACACTCAATAAGATGGCATTTATGTACCATAGATATTTCTCAGTGAAATCCAGTCTGGACAGGATACCTGCCAGTTTTACTGAGGCAGCTGAGTCAGATTAAACCTACATTCATGCACAGCTTTCTTCTGATTTTCTATTTATTTGCACTGTTTCATATCCCAAATTTAACACTGGAGTAGGTAATTGAGATTTGGCAATGTCCTAGTAGAAAAACACCTTTAAAAAGGTACTAAGAATGTCTTTACTAGCCTTTGTGCTCACAAATAAGAATATATTACCAGATATAAAAGTTATTCACAACTTCTGATGGGGTGGATGTGAGATGCTGGAGCAAATATAGAATTAGGTATTGTCATCCCACAGGATGTCTGCTAAGAGAGTTTCCTTCTAACATCAGTGGGAGTAAGGTGGGATCTATAGACCAGACTTAAACAAAGACATTAGGGAAGCTATTCAGACAATGCTCAGCTTGAAAAAAAATCAGGCCCTGTTGGGTGGAAAAAATGATACAATAAGATGTATAGAGCCTTTTACTGAAAAATTTTGAAAACACTGGATTGATAAACATGCTCGGGTTTGCTGTTCAGCTTCTGAAACCACACTGATTGTCTATCATGAAATATTGTTACTTTTATTACAGCCTTTCTATAGTTATACGATTCCCAGAGAGACACAATATCCTATGTTTAACTACTTGTCTCTGTTTAAGACTATCAGTTTTTTCATGTCAAAATGTCTCTGCAAAGGTGTCAGCCAAAGTATATTGCCTTTCTTTTGCAGCCATGTTACATTTAGACAGAGGCCTATGTAACAGGTGAAATTTGGGAACTCCACTTCCCAACTCCCTCCTCCTCCTCCTCCTCACTTCTCTCTTTGCTGTTAATTGTTGTAATTGTGCCTCTCATGACTTCTAAAGCAGGCGTTTTGTTCTCACATTTGCTTCAGGTCATTACAGTAAAATCTTTTCATTCCTGAAATCTTTTTTCCCTCCATTACTCCTGAGACAAATAAATTGATTGTGATTTTCAGAGGCAACTGGGGTGGTCAACCAATTCCCAGAGAAGTCTATAATCAGATTACTTGTGTAAGTAATCTGAGGACCGTGGGCTTTTGAAAATCTCAAATCTTCTGGCTACATTTTGGCTTTTAATTTTTTTTAAAAATTCTCTTTCCCTTTACAAATGATATAGTAGCTTTCTAGAGCTTGCACCATTATAAGTAGAACCAACATGTATTCTAACACAGAAATATGTCTTGTTTAACTTAGATAAACAGGACTTTCTGGATCATCAAGTGCTGTCTTCTGCTCTTGCAAGAAACTGCACAACTTTAGTTTGTTCGTATATATCTATATCTATCTCTATATCTACTATCTATCTATCTATCTATCTATCTATCTATCTATCTACCAGGTTCTATTGCCAAACTGCTTCCATTTTCTGCCCTGATCCAGTACACTCTTTCAATAGAGGTCTGCTTGAACTGAAATACTTTCCAGAAACTAGTTATATCAGGTAAAAGCTATGTTTAAAATAGTCTATAAGATTTGATTTAAAATAAAAAAATTGCCATGATTTCACTAAAAGAACAAGAAAATCTGTGTTTTCCTGAGAGGTTTTATCAAGTACAGAATATGTGTTCTTGTGGTCTTTCTATGGCTTCGAAGTCTTTGTTGCAATGCTTCATCTGTTCTTCTGACAGGTCTGCCAGCCTGTCTGTGCTGTAAGGATGTGCCATTGTCAGCATTTTGTCAGGGAAAAAGTAACACAGGAAACACTGGAACGTGTTGCCTGTGAGCTGATGGTACGAAGAACAAGGCAACAGAAAATCAGCCTCACACCATCTAGAACAACCTCTTCTGAGCAATGCCATAAGGCTTGCCCAGTTTGGGATGTTCAGTGATGGTGGTGGTAATTTTGGCCATTCTGTACCTCGTTAATCCGAGTTTTGCAGATTGTTCTACCTGGGTAACAACTTGGGTTACCCTAGGGTGAACTGTAATGTTGATGTTGGCTACGGTTTTGTTGACAGCTATGTCAGTTATTTCTTTTCTAACTGAAAGATGCAAAAGATATGTGCTCACTGGTTTTTCTCAATGCAGATTAACTGGAAGGATCTTCATTTTCAGCTTCAGATTCATCTTTTATAAGCTTCAACAAAGGCATAATACTTTAGTTTACCATTGCCCTCAAATCAAAGGAGGGAGATCAAAAACACTGTCTTGAAAAGATTATGCAACTTAATAGGACCTGATCCTGTTGTATTATTGCATCCATTACAGCAGCACAGTTCAGGCAGGTGTTAGTTTCAATTAACCTGGGATTCAGGTATTCACAGCATCTTGTCTGCCAATTACTCACATAATTACATGGCCCAGGACTGTAGAATAGAATCAGCCATCATGCTAGGCATGTGTGATTACTGAAGAAAAGAGGAATTCAGAGGATGTATGACTAAAGCACAGCTTCAATGATCATGGACAAAAGTGGTCTTTAGTGAAGAAAGCTTATTTACTAGGCTCTTGCTGATCTCTTGAATGCAGGAACTGTGCCAACAGTGTTTGTGTGACACGCAGATGCCTCACAGCTGTCTGTTGTTTTTGTATTCTTATTCAGTCAGTAGGTAAAGTGAGAACTTATTTAGCATTTTTCAAGGAAGAAACTGAAAGGCATTCCAGGGAGCTAATGGCACAGCCATGTATGGTAAGAAATCAAAATATGAGAGTCAAGCAAACGTTAAATCCAACTTTCTCAGACCAGGATGTCAGCTGAAAAAGACAACTGCTGACATTTTGACCCGAAATATCCACTGACTTGGTCAATATGAATACCTTTTTTGTATGGCTCTGTCACTGTACTGTCAAAAATCAATCTACCATGGGCCCCCACATAAAGATCTTTTAAGGTCGAAGGCCAAAGGTCTTTCTGAGTCTTAAATGCCATGTATCTTTGTACTATTTTAAGGTATAATGCCAAAGAAAATGTGGAATTATGGATGAATGTTGTGAAAAGTAACGAGTAGCTTCATAATCTAAAATAATTTACACTTAATTATATATACTTAATGTCACTGAAGTTTAATGCTATCATCCTGAAGGAATCAATAGAAAGACAAGCTGTTTCTTTCCACTCACCATTTAGATCCAGACTAGGGCAGCTTAAAATTCTTTCTAGCAAAATAACAATTCATTTCAGTGGAACAAATTGTGAGGAAGGACACCGCTCAGCCCTGATGGCAAAATATGGGCCTTTATTTCATCAGGAAACTGACGTGAGTATGATATACAGCTAATATCATTTGACAGTGGTACAAGTCTACTTCTTATTCTAAGGGAGAACCTAGGCTATTATAGCCCCCTTTTGTCATGGGAAATTTTTGATATGTGTGATAGATTTTGTAGTGATTTTTTTAAATGCAGGGACCTCATTAAATATAATGCCTATTCTTAAATTTCTTCAACATTGTCTTACTAAGCACAAATATTTAAACAGAGAAATTCCCAGAGGGCATGCATATTCAAATATTTGAATTTTTACAGAAACCTTTTGCTCCTAGTGGAATGCATAGTATATGACTAACTACTTTACTATGGCTAAGACATAATTTTATGTTTTTCTATGTATCTATTTGTGTTTGTGTGTATATTTATTTACATGGATAATTTTTAAAAAATCATATGTTTTGTAAATGCTAAGTTGAGGGAATTTTGTGGTTTTCTAGTAAGGGAGTTAATATGGCTTCTACTGAAATTCTGCACTTTATTATACCAAGATAAAGCAATTTGAATGTATACCAGTTCTCTGGGAGCTATAGTAGCAAAAGCTCAGGGACATTTGTCCCACAATGCAGCCTTTTCTCGACGTCATATCCATACATCTTATATCAATCACAGAAATAATCTGTTTGACAGCTGTGTGTTTGGGGCATTGTGATACATGAAAGTTCCAGATTAATACATGAGCTCAGAGTTATTTGCTGTCATGAAAATAACAGTTTTAATGCAGTTTGAGTGTTGTCTGTATTCAGAGATCAGGTTTAAGAAAAGCAATCAGTCCTCAAATCTCTCTCTAGTGTTATGTACTGTTTTAAATTACATGATCATTTTCCAGATGACATGTAGATTTTTTTAACATAGGACCAAGGCAGGAATTAGATGGTGACTGGAAAGCAGCCAGGATTATTCCTATGCTGGGAAATATATTGCTAATGGAAGATTTACCCACCTCCCACCTACTGGCACTGGTGTGAAGTAGCAGTCTCATGAAGGTTTATCCTTGCCTTTTATTTATTGCTTTCCTTAATAGCTATAATATTGCTGTCCATTGAAGGACATTTCAAGCTTCTCAGAGCTTCTGTAGACATTTTTTTTGAGTTTAGTCAAGGCATCCCTTTTTTTGTGGAGGAGGAGGTGTCAGACAAATGAGAAGAAGAAATGGAGTGACAGCAATGAGTCATTTGTCTCACACAACACACATGGGTGAGGTGCATCTTGTTTCTGCATTCCCATGAACGTAGTCTGGGATGTATAGGCAGGAACATCACCTGTAAGACATTGCAATTACACTGAATTCATCAGGTTTGCAAAATCTCAGCTGTGACAGTGTGTGACAGTATCCACTCTGGTTTGGGATATGTGTTACATGGACAACGTAACCCAGATGGACAGAATCCAAAGAAAATTATAGAATGATCAGAGAATGATCCAGGGAATGTCACACTTGGAGAAAGATAGAAAGAATCATAAACTGAGAAAAGACTGGAGAGACATATTTACGTGGTGTGTGACAGGACCGCGCAGAGAGGAAAATAATATGACAAATAGAAAATATGGGGATAGTTTAGGCTAACCACTAAAACAATCCTTCTCTTGGAAGTTCTCACAAAGCACTGGAATAAATTGCATGTCAGGGCTCTGGAGTCACTGTTAAAAGAGGCCTATATAAGGAGGTTAGACAAACAGCTCCCAGAAATGAATTAGACATGATCCTCTGGTGTAGGAAGATGGATCAAGCAATCTCTGGAGGGGTTTTTCAGCTCTATTCTCTCTGATTTCATCTTTAGACAGGTATAAATCTGCCATAGTGTAGCAGATTGTTATATCTGATAGCTTTTATAAGTGGCCCAACCTTCAGGGTAAGCTTTGGGTGACCAGTTCACAGCTGTCAGCACTGCAAAAGCCATAACCATAACTGGCTCTAATTAGCAGCCTACGTGGCAATTTTAGCAGTTAGGACAACAACTTGACTATAAAGGATGAATGATCCTTCTGCCCCAGTGGGTGTTTCTTCAAGCTCAGCGAAACTGGTAAGTTGGAGTGAGGGAGCTGACAGTGCTGCTATCCATGATGTATCTTTTTTTCCCTGTGCTGTACTGCAGAGGACGTGGGTCTCTGGGACTGTGCATTCAGCATCTTTCACAAGCACGGCTTTCATACAGAGAATAACCTACTTGTGCTTGGTGCTCTCTACTGAAAATCATAGGGGTTTCAGTGGAGAGGATGAAGGGAGGGAGAGGAGAGATTTATGATAAGCAGGTAGTTGGCTGCTCTTTGCCAAAGGCATGTAAATAGAGCAAAATTCTGACATCAGCACGTTTTCAAACTTAGGCACTGTTGTGAGCTCTCCTTTTAGATGTATGTTTTTAGGCAGGGCAGAAGATGACCCAAGAATTCCTCTCAGCCTCATGCATAAATATTTGCATCATAGGTTTCAAGAGCAGAGAAAAAGCAGTGTTACTTTGCCTCCTCCTCTCCCAAGTGTGTGTCTGTTTCTCTCAGTTTTCTACTACCCCAATGGCAAAAAATACACTTTTCAGCTGCGATGAGTGCTTCCGATTTGTAATCCAGGCCAGTCTGTGTCTTTGCAAACTGCCAAAAATTGTGAAGGATGCTGGTCTTCGCCAGATGCTCATATCTGGGGTCAGAAAAAGGCTGATCTTTTGAATTTTGTCTGCACTAAAGCCAGAAGGCATATGTGCTGTACCTGCCTGAGGGTCGCTTGAGATTGCAAGGCTGATATATTTCTGTCTGTCTTTTCAACCAACTTCTTTGTTTCTACCACACTGGAGCTGCATAAATTCACATTGGTTTCTTTGTTATATCTGTTTCATTTAAAATACACAGGAAGCCTTGTATGAAAGTGAGACGTTCTGGAGCTTTGGCTCTGATACCTCCCGATAAGAAAAACCCAAACAAATTCATGACAGAGCACTAAGGAGAGCTGTTGGGAGGACACCAGTTAGAGGACACATCAGACTAACCCAGTCGGTTGGCATGTTGATGCAAACGGTGACTGCTTAAAGGCAAAGGAAAAAGAGCCCACAAGACTCTGTAAATGTGGAAAGGGAAACAGTGCAATAGTGTGATTTATCTAAAATCACAGTGCATGTAATTTGATGAAATTAGGGGGAAAAATGAATGCTCCCCTAATTTCCACATGCATATCCATCTCTTAAAAATCAGTAGGGTAACTAAAGTGGCATGTAAGCCCTGTGGCAACTGTCAGATAAATTACACAACAGTGAAGAAATCTCCTGAAAGTAATGCAATATCCAGCTAACTGCTTTTCCTCTTTCAGAAAAAGACCTTGAGCTGCTGCATTTGATTCTACTTCAGAAATGTTACAAAATTTCTCACTGAGAAGGCAGATCTGTGTTTTTTGTGCATGAATAAGCCTTTTCTTTTCTAGACAGGGCGCAAATGGAGGCATAGTGAAAATTATTAAAGGGCACTAACAAGGGAATACCAGTCTTTAGGCTAATTTTTGGGTAACTATTTCTATTTATTTTTTCATTAAACAAAGTCTGCAGTTGCACAGATTGTTGTTATGAAGTCCCTAAAGCCCTATAAAGCATGGTAATGTGAGTAAGTTTTCAGAATTTAGTAAGTCTAGTTCTGGGATTTTACTATTACCTAATGTTTCCATTCTAAGGTATTATGAAAGCACTATAAATGGCACCTTTCATGAACCAGCTCTTCTGAGCCCAGCAGGCTGCTTCTGCAGTGTGCTGGTGGATCTTTCTTAAAACATGCACAGACACACAGACACAGAGACACAGACAGACACAGACACAGGCACACAGACAGTGACACAGACACAGTCACACACGGACACGCAAACACACGCAGAGTCACAGACACACACAGAC
>VWPU01008248.1:0-16167 GCA_013398955.1 Callaeas wilsoni | reverse complement strand
CATCCCAGGGAAACCAGGAGCAGCTGGATGTCCTTGCCAGAGATTGGGGACACTGTCCCTGCTCATCCCAGAGAAACCAGGAGCAGCTGGAAGTCCTTGCCAGAGATTGGAGACACTGTCCCTGCTCTCCCACAGAACTGGTGGGACAGAATCTGGCACTAAATCAGATCTGGCCATAAACCAGGATCTCTAACGAGCTTTCCCTCTGGTCAGAAGCTTTTCCAAATGAAATTCCCTCGTCTGCTCCCACTGACAGGTACAGAACACACCCCGCACACACCTTGGGTAATGCAGGAATAACAAATCCGGGATAAAATCCCCTTCAGGAGCAAGGGGATCGGGAATGGGACTGGCACTGGGCATGGGGACACTGTCCCTGCTCATCCCAGGGAAACAAGGAGCACATGGATGTCCTTGCAAGAGCTTGGGAACACTGTCTCAGCTCATCCCAGGAAACCAGGCGCACCTGGATGTATTTGCCAGAGCCTGGGGACACTGTCCCTGCTCATCCCAGGGAAACAAGGAGCACATGGATGTCCTTGCAAGAGCTTGGGAACACTGTCTCAGCTCATCCCAGGAAACCAGGCGCACCTGGATGTATTTGCCAGAGCCTGGGGACACTGTCCCTGCTCATCCCAGGGAAACAAGGAGCACATGGATGTCCTTGCAAGAGCTTGGGAACACTGTCTCAGCTCATCCCAGGAAACCAGGCGCACCTGGATGTATTTGCCAGAGCCTGGGGACACTGTCCCTGCTCATCCCAGGGAAACAAGGAGCACATGGATGTCCTTGCAAGAGCTTGGGAACACTGTCTCAGCTCATCCCAGGAAACCAGGAGCACCTGGATGTCCTTGCCAGGTGTGAGGCTCTCCAGAGCCGCGGCGGAGGGGGAAGGAGGTCCCAGGGTGCTGCTGCCATCAGAGGGCAAGGAGAGCAGCCTGGCACAGGGTGAGGGAGCTGGGAGGGAAGGGAAGGAGTGGCTTCGGCCTCCGGAGGAGAGGGAAAGGAAGGAATCTGCCCTTCCAAGCCAGGCTGGGATGAGGACCTGGCCAGGACACACCATACTTTACCTTTCCCGGCTGGCTTCCCTCATTTCATTAATTAAACTAAAAATTAAAAAAAAAAAGAGACTGAAATCAAGCTTAAAATTAGTGGTTTGCCACAGGTAATTCTGGAGCAGCTCTTGGGAGGGTTTATTGCCTTTGGTTCAGGCTGGGGGGTTTTGGAGCTATTTGGGTGGTTAAGGTTGAAAATGTGGATTAAACGTGCTGGGAAATGAATTGTTCTGCATCAGCCCAGGAACTGAGAAGTCCATGAGGTAAAAATATATCCTGGGAGGGGTTCAGCCCTCAGCCCTGACCTGAGGCTGTGCCCAGCAGCTTTTCCTGCAGAGAGAACTTTGATTTCCCCACCCGTGAGGCATTAGAGGAGCTCCCTTTCTGTGAGGGTTTGATTTCCTGATTTCTTCTTTCTGTTGGGATATTTTAAAGCAATTTGTGTTTAATGTAAAAAAATAACTCGGTTTTCTCTGTAGAGGGGGAGTAGGGGAGGAAAAAATCCGGATTTTCCTCCAGGTTAAGGGACAACCCAAACAGCAAGAAACCCACTTGGTTCCTTTCCATATGGCTGGGTGTTGCTGCCACTGTGGGGGGATGTGGGGGGATATGGGGTCTCTCCTTTCTCTCTCATTTTGGGGTCACTCCCGCTCTTGTTACGATGGATATGGGACCATCCCCTCCCCTCTGGATGGATAAAAGGATCGTTTTCCTCCCCCTCCCGCTCAGCCTCTGCCTGAAATGCTCTCATGAGTCAGCAGCACCGTCTGCGCCGAGGCTGCTCCTTCCAAAAACGCGCTGCTGATGAATTAAACATGGCCCGGCCCTGCCTCCCCCCGAGCTCCCTCCACGCCGCTTTCGAGGCTTTTCTCGTGTTCCACCTTCGGAAATCCAGGCGGAACCGGGGAAACCCTCCATGGAATTCCAGGGACACGCTGATTCCAGAGGAGGGGGCTGAGCCGTGCTGGGGGCGAGGGGGATATTCTGGAATTCCCGTTGCAGGAGGGCTTTTTCTGCATTTTCTCCTCGGGAAATGAGGGGAACTCGAGAAGGGAGCAGCTGAGCGGTGCCGCTGCACATCCCAGAGGCGGCCGGGAAGCGGGAGAGAGGTGTGGAGGCTGTTCTGGGCGCTAATGGATGTCTGAGTGATGATGGGCTGGAATTACAATTAACGGTAATGACAGCATTTCCATGGAAAGCAGAGAACAGTTCTGAGACGCTGGTACAAAAATAGATCCTTTTTCTTTTCAAGACATGAAGTTTAAACTCCGAGGACCAGACACCAGGGTTACTCTGCAGTTATTTTATCCATTTTAGCTGTAGAAAAAAACCTCGTTCTTGAGGAGCTTGAGGGGACTGGGAAAAGCGTGGCCTCATTTTTTTCACATCCTGACAAACGAGGGATGCTCCTTCCACGTGGCTGACACGGAGAAAAAATCGCTTTTTTTTGTGCATTGAAATGCAGCACCAGAAATGATCTGAGCCAGAAGAATAAATTACAACTAAAGGGCTGAGGGCACGAGCTGAGGAGCACCCACAGTTCCCAGATCCTCATTCCTCCAAGGCAAAAAGATCCAGGAGCCTGGATCCCAAAATAATCCCAGCCCCTCTGCAAAACCCCTGATTTCCTGCCCTGGTTTGCGTTCCTTGGGCATCAATTTATGAATGCAGATCTTTCACCGAATGTGCCGTGGCCCGCAGCTTGCTGGGAATATTTCCCCCTGTACCCCGGGCTATTTCCCTCCTGTGGCAAACATTCCATTTCACTGGACCTCGCAGCACAATGTGCAGGGTTAGGGATTTCTTCGAAGGAAAAACAGGTCTAGAGCTTTATGAGAATATTATGAGGAATGGGGTTTTTTTGTTCTATTGAGCCCTTCAGAATTTTAATTTCATATTCTTTTAGAAAAAACAAACTCAGGTGTTAATGATTTGTCCCCTTCCTCGGGGACTGTGTGCTTGAGCAAGAGTTCCCATTTATTTCTGGAAGGACTTTGGGAATGGGGCTGAAGAGATTTTTTGGGTTTAAATTGGAACCCAGGTGCTGAGCGCGGGTCCCTCATGGACACAACGATCCCAAAAGAGCTTTTATTGCTGTGCTGGGGCATTGCAGACCACAAATTTCCATTTCTTCCTCATTTTCCCAGCCGATCCCACTGGGGAAAAGACATCACAGGGTGCAGAGTCCTCCAAACACAGAGGAGGATCCTGCTGGGCTGGGGAGCTGCTATTAACACCTAGGGAAATTAATGAGATATTAATTAAAGGTAAATACTGAAAGGCTGAAGAGGTCGAGGAAAGGCAGGCGATGCAAATAACAATAAATATCTTTTTTTTTCTTTTTTTTCTGGTGGCTGAACACAGCTCCTTGGACCTTTCCCCTTTCCATGGATGGTTTCTGACCATTAACATTTACAGATCCCCCTGCGCTGACCCTAAAGAGCAAAGCTTGAGCTGGGACTGACAACAGCTCAGGTTTAGCATTAGATGAGTTCAGTTTTGCAGAGCAAATGTTAATTAAAGCCTTGGGCCTGGCAGCGTTAGTGGCACAACGTCCTTGGGGTAAACAGGAATTGAGGTACCTCAAACCTTCCAGGGGGACCCATCCTAAAGGCTGGCTCGTGGAAAGGTGTCGTGGAAAACGCCCAACCCCACAATGTTCGCAGCAGTCCCTCATCTCGGAGTCCACGAGGGAGAGAAAACCTTTCAAGGCCTCGAAGAGCAGTGAAAATCTTCTCTCAGTGCCTCTGAGAGCAGCTGGAACGGGGCTGTGACATCAAACTCGGAGCCACCCCTCCCTTCCAGAGGGGGCTTAGCTCGAACTGCTCCCTTTTCCTCTCTTTTCCCCTTCCCCTTCCTTCCTCCAGGCTCCCCTCTGGATTTCTGCCCTGGGGAGACTCCGGCAACAAACAATCCCAAAATCCGGGGTAGAGCTCTGGGCGAGCTCTGCCCTTCTCTGAGGTGTCCCTGGAGGGGCAGTCTCTGCCCCAGCTCCTGCCTCTGCGTTCGTCTGCTGTGTTTATTATTTATTTGCTGTGTTTATTATTTATTCGGCGTGTTTTCCTGCAGAATTCCTGGTTTACCTCTCTGAGCACTCAGGGGTGCTCTGGCTGGGTGCAGTGACCTTTTCCTTCTCCTTCCACACTCTGGTGCATGAGCACAGAAACCTCTCCCTGGAAGAAGCTCTGCCCTGTTTACCACCATTATTTTCCATTATTTTCCCTAACCCTGTGCATTTTTTCCCCACTTTCCCATGCTCAGAGCTCAGGGGACTCTGTGCTACTGCCAGGTGTGAAACCCAATCGCTCTGAGAGGAGCGGGGAGCAAGCACACTTTTATTTTTTATTTGTTTGGTTATTTATTTATTCCTGACCGTGCCAATTTAAAAAGCTCCAAGCCCCAGGGACAGCTCCAGGACCCCCTCATTTGCAGCTGGGCCGTGAAACACCTGGAAGAGCCCAGACCCCTCAATGCATCACCTGCACCAGGTCCCTGGGGGTTCCGCCTCTGCAGTGGGGTGGATCTAATTAAAATACCAAATTCCACATAATTCCTGGATTTTTCTTAGTTCCCACTGACCCTGCTGGTGGTGCTGACCTCCCTCTATTAATTTCTCATCACTCAGCCTCAAAGAGATTTAAACGCGGGATCAAAATCTTCGAACCCTTTCCACAGACGCAAAAAAAAGGAGAATTAGGAGGTAGTCTCGTGCCCTGCCCACCAGGAAACATTCCCATCTGCCTGGTGGGGAACCAGGCACGGATTTTCCAAGCGGAGACGCTGCCCTGGTTTCTGCTGGCACGCTGGCAGCGTTTTGCTGGCACTTCCCAGGGGAATCGCGGGCAGATCCTCCCGGCAGGGTGGGAGCAGCTGCTCCCGCTCCGCGCGGGGCTGCCGGCGGAGCCCGGCTGGCTGGCACCGCTGCCAGGGCTTTATTGACCCCGTTCTGCCCGGCCCTCGCCTCCCTGCTGCCTCGGCGGCGGCCGGTTCCCGAGGCACGGTCACCCGCGCTCGGCTGGGCACGGCTGCGGGCAGTGACCGCCCGGCAGAGCCACCCCGTTCCCCCTCCGGCATGGTTTGGGGTTTTTATGGGGTGCGGGGCAGCGCTGGGGTCCCACGGGCCCGCCCAGCAGCGCCCTCGGGACCGGGCTGAGGCGGCTGCTGGGGTGGGTGGGCGCCCTTAGGGGCTACTCGAGGGCTCTGTTTTATCCTCCAAATTCTCTCCTTTCACAGTTGTTTCCCTCCCAGCTGTTTCAGATTTAGCGTAAAAATAAACGAGCAAATAATAGTAATAAACAGCAAATAACAATAAACAACAAATAATAAAATAATAATGATAATAGCAATAATAGTAATAATAACAAATAATAACTAATAATAATAAATTAAATGAATTCCCAGTTGTTCTGGAGTGGACAGAGGGCAGCCTTGTCCCCATCACCTCTGTGTGTGAGTTCAATGCCTCTGTTACCTTTTGCACTTCTAGAACCAAACGATCCACAAAGGTGTGGTTGGGGGGTTGGTTTGTTTGGTTTTGGATTGTTTGTTTGTTTGGGGGGGTTGGTTTGGTTTGGGTTTTTTGTCTTTTTGTTGCTGCTGCTGTTGGTTCCCTTGGGGTTTTGAGGGGTTTTGTTTGGTTGGTTTGTTTGTTTGGGGATTTTTTGGGTTGGTTTGTTTGTTTTTNTTTGCACTTCTAGAACCAAACGATCCACAAAGGTGTGGTTGGGGGCTTGGTTTGTTTGGTTTTGGATTGTTTGTTTGTTTGGGGGGGTTGGTTTGGTTTGGGTTTTTTGTCTTTTTGTTGTTGCTGGTGTTGGTTCCCTTGGGGTTTGGGGCGGTTTTGTTTGTTCGGTTTGTTTGTTTGGGGATTTTTTGGGTTGGTTTGTTTGTTTTTTTTATTGAAGCGAACAGTCTCAGCCCCTTTTCCCCTCTCAGACTGCGGGTGCCTCCTTTGTTTCCCTTTGAGGAGCCTGCCCGCGTTCCCTGAGCCTCACTCCCCGACAGAAGCGAGCCCTGCGAGGGTCGGAGCTCAGCTGAGCCCCCCTTCCCCTCCCCAGGCGCCGAGCGGGGCAGCGGCGGCAGCTGCAAGGGTTTTATCGACTCCTGGAGCATCCCCGCGCCCGCCCGGCTCCGCACACCCCCGCAGCCACCCCACAGAGCCTCCGGGGCCGGAGCTGAGGAGCGCAGGTGCCCCCGGGCCCCTCCGGGATCGATGCGGGAGGATCCTGAGCAGAAATCCATCGCTGGGAGCCGCCTCTCGCTAATGGCCGGGACGGAGCCGCCGGGAGCCGCGAGGGGAAGGCGAGCGCTGGGAAATGTTCCCTTCAGGATGAGGGATGGGAGCTCCAGCAGCCGCGATTGGATTTGGCTCGTTTGTGGCAGGATCTTCCCAGCGGTCGGACACAGCGGCAGGTGTAAAATGACATTAATGTGCAAAACGACATTAATGTGCAAAACGACATTAATGTGTAAAATGACATTAATGTGCAAAATGACATTAATGTGTAAAATGACATGAATGTGCAAAATGACACTAATGTGTAAAGTGACATTAATTAATGCAGGGGAGGAGCAGGGCAGGAGGGCTCGNTGACATTAATGTGTAAAATGACATGAATGTGCAAAATGACACTAATGTGTAAAGTGACATTAATTAATGCAGGGGAGCAGGGCAGGAGGGCTCAGAGGCATTTCAGTGCTGCTGCCCTGCCTGCAGGCAGCTCTGGTGTAGTTTATTCCAGTGAGGAGATGGGAGTTGGGGATGTTGTGTGGTGTCCTGCAGCCCCTCAGTCTTGGTGTCAGTCCCTGCTCAATCCTGCAGGATTTGGTGGCACTGCTCAATCCTACAAGATTTGGTGGCTCTGCTCAATCTAGCAAGGTCTGGTGGGCTCAGATCTCAGGATCTGGTGGCACTGGTCAATCCTGCAGGATTTGGTGGCACTGCTCAATCCTACAAGATTTGATGGCACTGCTCATCCTGCAGGGTCTGGTGGCTCTGCTCAGATCTCAGGGTGGTGGCACTGTTCATCCTGCAGGGTCTGGTGGCACTGCTCAATCCTACAAGATTTGGTGGCACTGCTCAGATCTCAGGATCTGGTGGCACTGCTCAGTCCTACAAGATTTGGTGGCACTGCTCAGATCTCAGGATCTGGTGGCACTGCTCAGTCCTGCAGGATTTGGTGGCACCGCTCAGTCCTACAAGAGTGGATGGCACTGCTCATCCTGCAGGGTCTGGTGGCTCTGCTCAACCCTGCAGGTTTTGGTGGCCCCGCCCTTCCTCCAGGATCTGGGGCCCTGCCCTTCCTCCAGGATCTGATGGCCCTGCTCATCCTCCAGGATCTGGTGGCCCTGCTCATCCTGCAGGATCTGGGGGCCCTGCTCCCCACAGGATGCTGCTGATGTCCCAGACCTTGTCTCTGGAAAGCTTCTCCCCACTGCCCCAAGTTCTGGGCTCACGATTCGGGTGGGAAGGGTCACGGGAGGTGCAGGGGAGGATGTGAAGGTTGCTCACAGCTCCCTCACCTTCTGTGCTCCCTGTGGGAACAGGGATGGCTCAGCCTCGGAGACATCCAACCCAGGTTTAGGAGGCTGAGGGCTCATTTCCTGCTCTGCTCCACGAGTTCTTGGGGATAAACCCAAAATCCCTGCCTGTACAATGCAGGAGAGGGAGTAACCCTCTCCTCGGGAGGAGAAATGAGAGAGACGGAGCCCAGGCGCTCTGGAAGGAGCTGAGGTTTGTAACGAGTTCCCCCCACACGGGATTCCGGTAGATCCCATTCCTGCAGATTATCCCCATTGGGATGTTACCCCATGTCAGGCCCAAACTCGCCCTCCTGGCTCAGGGTTTTACCGTTTTCTGGAGCAGCTTTTCCCGTGCCATAAACCAGAGATGTTTGGGTCACCCTCGCTGACCACGAGGAGCTGCGGGGACGCTGCAGGGCTCGGAGAGATCAATGGGTGAGTTTGGGGTGAGATAAAACAGGGACAAGATGGAATTCAAACAGCAGAGCGTTCCTGGGTCCCTTTTCCACCCCGGACCAGCTGCACCCCCTTTCCCACCAGGTGCTGAGGGGATTTTTTCCTTTCTTCAAAAATTTAAGGTGTTTTTCCATCAGACAAAATTCCTCCTGGCTGTGCTGCCGGGGCTCATCTTTCCCTGAGGAACTGGTAACCAGAGGGGCTGAGGGAGCTGCTCTTCCACCCCCGACTCCCGGTTCCCTCCTTCCCGGTGCTCCCGGGCTGGAAGAGGCTCGGTGTCCCTCCGGGAGGGGGCTGAGGCTGCTGCCATTGTCACAGCAGCTGTGCAGGAGGGACGGGCCAGCGCTTCCAGGCTTCCCCCGGGCTCTGCGACAGCCCGAGGGTGGGGAAAACCCAATTCCAGGAGCTTTTGGATGGACTGCAGGGCTTTGTGTGCAGATCTCGGAGCAATTCCCTGCCCGCGCAGCGTGGGGTGGGAGCAGATGGGCACAGCAGGTAAAGCTCTCAGATGGATGCAGGGAACAGAGCAGGGCCCCGGCCCCAGAGAGTGGCTGTCACCTCGGAACCCCCCACGTGCTTCGGGTCGGATTCCCCGAAAGCAGAAATCTGTAGGTTCCTTTATTGGCTGGAGGGAGCAGGTGCTGGGCTGGTGCGTGAAGTGAAAATGTAAAGCAGAAAAGTCATTTGGGAGCAGCTTCGACGCCTTGTTTTAAACAGGTTTTAGGGTAATACAAAAGAAACCACGTTTTGAACAGGAAATCTGGAACGGTTCACCTGGAATGTTTTGCTCTTGTTAATTTATTTTGATCTTTGTGGGCTTTCAGAGAGGTTGCTGGGAGTGAGGATAACTGGGAAATACGGGGATGATGCCTGAGAAGGAAACATCCCATCAAATCCCAGTGGATATTTTTAAAAACACCTTTAAAGCAGGAAACACGAGATTTAAGTCAAAACAGAGCACTTTAAAAGGCAGTGGGTGAAAGCCTCGGGAGCTGCTGCTCCGCTGTCCCTGCCCAGGCTTGTCGCAGTAGAGACGGAACACGCGACACACTTACAGAGATCTAAAAACATAAGAAGCAAAAGTTTATTATTATGTTTTGTTACTACTCTTATACCTTTCCACAACTACCGTAGTTCATTATGATTGGCTGCGTAGCAAACAATGACAGAGCTGTCTTTAAAACAATGACCATTTAAACAGTAATATAATTAGCTATACAAGCAATTAGTTACATAGTATATGCAACTTTTTTCTTGTACACTCCTGATGTTCTGTAACAAGGACATCTTCTCCTTGTGTCCAGAACATCTTCTTTTATTGATTATCTTCTGGCCTTCCACCGTGGCTTTCACTGTGACTGCAGTTTCTCATGGGTAGATTTTGACTGTCTTTAAGCCAAACTCTATGAGGCTTTCAGACCAGCTGTCAGCCTCATCAGATCCCACACAAGCTGGCGGCAGGTCCCCAAAATTGCTGCTGGCTGCGGGCAGAGCCCGTCCATCACAGCTCCCCCAAATTCCCCTCAGCTGCCCAGGTTCCTGCCAGGAGAAGATTCCCGCTGTCAGAGGTCTCTGCTGCTCCGCACCGAGCTGATGGGTACGGATCCATCCCTCCCCTGCACCTCCTGCCCTTCCTCCCGAGGTGTCCCTGCCTGGAGCTCTCTTTTCGGGGAGGGAGAGGGGCTCGGAGCAGCTCAGCCCCTCGCGCCTGAGCGCTGCTGGTTTTTGGGGTGCATAACCCCAGGGCCCCCCCGAGCTCGGGGCTGGGGCTGTGCCACTGTCCCTGCCTCGGGAATGCCACCAGGACACGCAGCAGGACGGAGGGATCAGCCGGGAGAGCACGAGAGAGGCATTTTCCTCTTTATTCTGCTGTTGCTTGCGGAGCAGCTTTTTTTTCCCCTTTTATTTCCCCTTTTCAGGGGCCAAACGCAAGCCAATAAACAAACAAATAAATCAATGAGCGCCCCGTGCCCCCGTGAAGATGAAATGTTCTCCTGCAGCCCTGCATTAACCCCTGGCCCTGCATTAGGCTCCCGCTCCGCACCCTGGATGCTTTTAAGGCAGGATTTCAATTACCCAGAGTGGCTCCTGACAGCGCTCCAGGCACCCCGGCAGCTTCCCGGGGGAGGGGGATCCCCGGGAGCGACCCCTGCCCTGCAGGATGGGGCTCAGCAGCGCTCCCAGAACCTCCTCCGGGGTGGGTTTGGGGGAAATCGGAGGTTGGGGGTGCCGGGTGCCTCCCCTGGGGCTCGGGGATATTTATAGGAAAAGCTTTTTAATAGCTTGAGTTGGAAAAAATCTGGTTAAACCCGAGCTCATCCCCACGTAATTAAATAACGCAGCTATGACTAAGAATATTGATCAGGCCCTTCCTCCCCTCCCTTCCAAAGGAAATTTCCTTGGGGAAGATTTTCCTGCTGTTCCCAGCCCTGTGGGTGCGGCACCACAGCCAGACCCCTTCCCTGGGCCTGCTTTCGTCCTTTTAAAACGCTCTACTTTGCCTTAAATCTCGTGTTTCCTGCTTTAAACATGTTTTTTAAAAAATCCACTGGGATTTGATGGGATGTTTCCTTCTCAGGCATCATCTCCATATTTCCCAGTTATTCTCACTCCCAGCAACCCCTCTGAAAGCCCACAAAGATCAGAATAAATTAATACATGTAAAACATTCCAGATTTTCTGTTCGAAGTGTGTTTTCTTTTTATTATCATAAAACCTGTTTAAAACAAGGTATTGAGGTTGCTTTCCTGGTTTAAATTTTTGCTTCTTGAACTCATGCCTGCTAAAAATGTAAAAAAAAAAAATAATATAAATTTGAGGTAAAAGCTTATTTGCAGTTCTCCTGCAGGTTAAATTAACTGTCAGCTTTGCCCATTAGACTCCACATCCTTCAGTGATCTCAATTTTTATTTGGTACTAAATGTTAATCACCAGAATTGCTGCTCATATTTTAATATTCCTTTTCATTATCCAGGCTCCTGCACACAGGAATCTGAATTTATCTGAGGGACTGTAAATACTTTAACACACTTTATATCGTTTGTCCCACATATTTGCAAAGGATAATGCAGAAAAAAGCTCTTTTGTCAAGAAATTCTGTGCTTGGTGCAGGTACTTCCGACATCAACAAGAGCTTTTTCATAAATATTAATTCGAGTTCCAATCCTCAGCATGGGGAGCATATAAAGCATGGAAAAAGAAATGTGTTTGCAAAACATCCAAGCTAATTTGGGCCCTGGTGGTGGAAAGTGCAGGGGCTGCTGTGAGTTCACCCCTGCAATGAAAAATGGGATCTGAGCTTTGAAACCTGCATCTGTTTGGGGTTTGTTTTGTTGGGGGTTTTTTTTTTCCCATAAAATTAGAGACTGGAGGAAACTTGTTCATCTCCAGCTTTGTGTTTCAGGCTTCTGAAATAGAAGAGGAATAATGGAAATAATAGAAATAGTAGAAATAATGGAAATAATAGAAATAATAGAAAGGAGCTTCTTGGCTGCCTGTTTTCCACAGGCAGTGGATTCCAGCTGCTCTAAAATAAAGACATTGCAGAGCGTCGGAGGCAGCCTTTGTGCTCCTTGATTTTCCTTTGTGTGCAGAATTATCCCTGATTTCCTGAGGAGGGCAGAAGGCTGGGGCAGGGGATCCCTGAGCTCCAGAGAAGGGAATTGCCTGGAAAGTCCGACGGGAAGGGCTGATGCTCAGTCCAGGTGACCGCTCACCCCAGCCCTGACACAGGGACTGCTTGAAGGGCAAAATGCAGCTCAATCTGCTGGATTTTGGGGTGGGTTTTTTGGTAAATAAAGCCAGAAAACCAGGAGCTGTCAGAAAACCAGGAGCTGTCAGAAAACCAGGAGCTCCTGGCGGAGCTGGGGCTGGGACATCAGGAAACCCAGTTTTCCCACTTTTCCCTGTTGCTGCATTGGGGTTGATGGTTCCTTTGGGTCCCTTCCAGCTCAGGATATTCCTGAATTCTGTGATTCTGTGCTGTTTTCTGGGCTCTTCTGGTCATAAACCTTCCAAACCCTTCAGTGCCACCGGAATTTGGGCTCTTCTGGAGCAAAGTGAAACCTGGGATCCCACCAGACACGATGGAGGAATGGGGAACCCAAGAAACATCCGGATTCTTCTGTTACTGTTCAGATTTATTTATTTTCTTTATTATCATTATTTTTATGGAATTCTGGGGTGGTTTAGGTTGGAAAGGACCTTAAAGCTGATCCCATTCCAACCCCCTGCCAAGGGTTTTCGTGCCTGTGCCAGGGCCTCTCCACCCTCACAGGGAGGAATTTCCTGCCCGTATCCCACCCAAACCTCCTCTCTGTCAGCTCAAAGCCGTAAGGACAGCAGGAATTCCACACAAACAGCTGGAATCGCTCCGTGCCCATCCCGAAATGCCCTTGCAGCCCCTGGTGCTGGACATCCTCTGTTTATTACCTCACCTCGGGGAAGGCCGAGCCCCTCCAGGTGCACCACTTGCAGACATCCCATCTCACCTGAGCAATATTTTGGGATGAGAAGCCCCGAACCCCTCCACGAGCAGGTTTAAACTGCTGCGAGCCGCGGCCAGGCCGTGGAAATTGGGATTCCGAGCCATCCTCCTGCCCCTGTCAGCCTGAACTCCTATTTCTTCATTTGCTCAGCTCCGTTGCTGCTCAGACTCGGCTTCGTTAGCCTTCAGATGGAATTAGAGCTCTAATTGACAGGCAGGCACGGAGCGGGCTCTCCGCTCGGTAAAAAGCTCCCAATCAGCCGCTCGTCCCCCGATGTCCCCCGACGTCCCCGTGAGTGCAGCGGGGACAGCAGGATCAGCTTTCCCGGTGCCTGCCCGTGCCCCTGGTGATCGATGGGGCACCAGCGGGGCCCTGATGGGAACAGGGGTGGGTTTATTGTCCTCGGGAGCGGAGCTGAAGGGAAGAACTGTGCGGCTCCCAGGATGCGAGGATGTTCCAGCCTCCATCTCCCGCCCGGTCTGAGGGGCTCGGTTCAGGAGACAAATTAGACATGAAGGGTTTGGGTACACAGAGGGCGTTTAAAGATGGAGCTGTGACAGCACCCAGGTTTAGACGCTGCCCAGGAACCAGGAGGCACAAATTCCAGCGGGTGTTTCCTGCAGGATCATCTCGGGGCTGTGCTGGGGTGATCCATGGGCTCCCCTCTGCCGTCACTTCCCTTCCCTGTGGCCTTCCCCTGAACCAGATCATGTTCAGGGACTTCAAACTCCCTTTTGGGAAGTTGGGAATTATGCTGTAAAAAAGAAGGAAATTACTTCTCTCTTAGCACTGGAGGGGCAGAAACATGAAGGGTTTGGGTACACAGAGGGCATTTAAAGATTGAGCTGTGACAGCGCCCAGGTTTAAACGCTGCCCAGGAGGCACAAATTCCAGCGGGTGTTTCCTGCAGGATCATCTCGGGGCTGTGCTGGGGTGATCCATGGGCTCCCCTCTGCCGTCACTTCACTTCCCGCGGCCTTCCCCTGAACCAGATCATGTTCAGGGACTTCGAACTCCCTTTTCCTGATGGGAATTTGGGAATTATGCTGTAAAAAAGAAGGAAATTACTTCTCTCTTAGCGCTGGAGGGGGAGAAACATGAAGGGTTTGGGTACACAGAGGGCGTTTAAAGATCGAGCTGTGACAGCACCCAGGTTTAGACGCTGCCCAGGAAGCACAAATTCCAGCGGGTGTTTCCTGCAGGATCATCTCGGGGCTGTGCTGGGGTGATCCATGGGCTCCCCTCTGCCATTGCTTCACTTTCCCGCGGCCTTCCCCTGGCCAGATCATGTTCAGGGACTTCAAACTCCCTTTTGGGAAGTTGGGAATTATGCTGTAAAAAAGAAGGAAATTACTTCTCTCTTAGCGCTGGAGGGGGAGAAACATGAAGGGTTTGGGTACACAGAGGGCGTTTAAAGATCGAGCTGTGACAGCGCCCAGGTTTAGATGCTGCCCAGGAGGCAAAAATTCCAGCGGGTGTTTCCTGCAGGATCATCTCGGGGCTGTGCTGGGGTGATCCATGGGCTCCCCTGTGCCGTCACTTCACTTCCCGCGGCCTTCCCCTGGACCAGATCATGTTCATGGCCATCCCTTTTCCTGATGGTTATTTGGGAATTATACCGTAAAAAAGAAGGAAATTACTTCTCTCTTAGCGCTGGAGGGGGAGAAACCCCTCCTGGTCTGGCGTTGGCACACAGGAGGTGTCACCATGTATTTGGGCAGAGCTTGGCCAACCTGAGGCCGGGAAGAACAGGAGCCTCCAAACAGGAGCCCGGCTGCACTTCAAGGGCCAGCAAACCTCACCAAAGCTCCCTCTGGAGAGCCTCTGCTCTGGAATTGTTATTTCACCCTCTGTGAGCAAATCCATTGAGGAAAAAAGGTTCATTTTCAGCTGGAGCTGCCCCCGACTGATGGGAACATTCAGCTCCGAGGGGTTGATTTATGGCCCTTTTTGAAGCTTGTAAAATCATTTGCTTCCATTAATACCCCTCACTGCCTCACTGCCACTTCAGCAGGGACAAACCTGCAGTCACAGACGGAGGAAGATGAGGAATTAGGAAAACCTGAGGAGGCTGGATTCAACCCTTTCAAACCTAGCTGGAACGAGAGCCCAGGGACTTTCTGTGAGATGTATTTATCCCTGGCAATTTATCCCAGAGAAAAATCATCCCTGGCGAGGAGGATGAGACTCAGAATGGTTTTTTGGGGGTGATAAAGGAGAAGTGAACAGGGGTGAAAAGCAGGGGAGAGGTGGGGGCTGTGTGTGCAGAGCACTTTGGCTTCTTGGGAAAAAAAAAGCCCAAATCTTGTCCCTGATGGGATTTAATGTGCTTTGGGTCAGTGCAAAGCCAGATCAGCCACCCCACGATCATCACGTGGGGTTTGCCAGAAAGCCTCGAGTGTTCCTTGCACTTAATTTGTTAATCTGGGTGAATTTCGGTGTATTTAAACACTCAGATTATTCCAAATTTTACAGACAAGCCTCGGCTATCCCACCGCGAACGAGCTCCGTACAACTCTATTCACCACCAGGAAAACGCACCTCTGCAAACGTTTCATTTCAGGGCTGTGGAAATGCAAATCAGCCTGAAAACCACATTCCCCCTGCTCTTTATGCAGAGAGCCAAACCCCCTCATTTTGCTCTCACATCGATCTGCCAAGGCCCAGCCTTCAGCTCGGAGTGGATTTGTTTATCGGTTCCAAGTCTAAATCCACGAGGAAGCAGCACAATAAAAGGAGATGTGACACCCTTTGGAATGAAAGGAGACTGAGCCCGTATTTCTGTGCCCAGACAGAGTTCATTGGCTTTTCTGAACCAATCTAAAAGAATTAAAGCAGAGAGGCAGTTGCAGCCTCCCCTGTTTTTTTGTTTATTTGTGTGAATGTCACTTTAGTGTGGCTTTTTTTAATCCCCTCTCTTGTCTGGGATGGCTTAACACTCAAAGTGTTCTGAGGGAGCCGTGAAAGCTTAAAAAAAAGGTGATTAGAGATGGAGAAGAGAACAAAGGAGGCTCAGAGCATCCATGGACTCCTGACCTTGGGAAAAAAAAAACTGCTCCGGGATTAAAATGTAACTTTTGACTCCAAGATATCTGAAGGACATTGCTATTTTTCAGCAATTTGAAGGTGTCCATATAAAGAGCTCGATATTCCTTGGGGTTTATTTTTCAAAATCTCTTCACTGCAATCCCATCTCCAAGCAAACCTCACCGTTTTTAGCTCTAACCCAGTGCCAGAACAGGTAGTTCTGACCCATCTGAGCGTTCCACCTGCATTTATCCCTACCTCTCCTTGCTCCAGGGTGTTTAATCCCCCTGCATGGGTGGGAGCTCATTTATTCCAGTGATCCTGGGAGCTCCGGGGTTCTTCTGGGATGCTGCACCACCACTGAGTGTGGCTGGGCTTGTCCAAGGTGATTTTCCCTGTTCATTGCCTGGGAACAGCTACAGCCCCTTGAACCCGCCTGGATTTTGGGCAGTTCTGTGCAATTTTGGGGGCAGGGAAGCATCCCTGAGGGTCTGGGGGAGTTTTGAGTGCCTTAATCTGTGGATAATTTTTCGAGTGTAAATGTTGGAGCCCAGGTAGAACACTGAACGTGATCCCCAGCCTGGTCCCTCCATCACCCTGTGGGTGACCGCAGAGGGGAC
>VWPU01008246.1:0-11829 GCA_013398955.1 Callaeas wilsoni | reverse complement strand
GGAGGAGAAGAGGAGGATGGTGATGGAGCAGCGGGCGGCGAAGGCGGGCGGGTCTGGAAGGGCGGACGGGTCGGGACGTACGACGGGGCCGACGTCGCCGGTGCGGCCGCGGGGGCCGGGGGGGCCGATGGGGCCGGGCAGCCCGTTCAGACCGTCCTTGCCAGCAGCACCAGCGGAGCCGGGAGGACCCTGCGGGACAGGAGAAAAGGGTGAGCGTGGCCGTGCAGCCCGGGCAGAGCCGTCCCCTCCAGCCCCGACCCACCTCCCCACAGAAAACCCGATGGCAGCGGGGGGCCCCTGCCCCCTCTGCGGTGCCACAGCCGCGGCCGGATGTCACAGCTCGTCCCGGGACTTACTCGGGGACCGGCGGGACCAGAAGCACCAGAAGGACCTTGTTCACCAGGAGAGCCCTGTGACAATCGAGGAGGAAGAAGAAGAGGCGACATCAGAGGTGACATCAGCGTCCCGTGCTGCCTCCGGGACATGCAGCAGCGCCCGGGGCCGCCGTCACCCCACGGGACTTACGGGAGGACCAGGTGGGCCCTGGAGACCGGAGAAGCCTCTGTGACCCTTCATGCCTCTGTCACCCTGTTCACCAGTTTCACCTTTGTCACCACGGGGACCTTGTGGACCCTGCAGGAGGAGGAGGAGGAGGAGGAAGATGAGTTGAGCGGGATCCAGACCAGTCACTGTCCCCACATCTGTGGGGATGCAGAGGCACCGAGGAGGACAGAGGAGAACAGCACTTACAGCAGGACCACGAGCACCAGCAGGACCAGGGGGGCCAGCGGGACCTTGGGGACCCTGGGACAGGAGAGAAGGGGACAGGTTAGAGCATCCTGCACCTCCTGCTGCTGCTGGCTTGGGGCAGCATCACCCTGAGATGCCCGGGGATCCCTGACATTGCCCTGAGCGGGGTGGTGGCACCCCTGGCTGCCTGGGGAAGCTCCTTCCAGCCGCAAGAGCTGAGCCCGGGGCCAGGCCCCAGAACCGGGCCCTTTTGGGGTGTCCTCGGGCCAGGGGGGTAAAAGGGGAGCTCTGAGTAGAGCATCACTTACAGTTTCACCACGATCTCCGTTCTTGCCAGCAGGACCGATGGGGCCGGGGGCGCCGGGGGCACCGGGAGCACCAGGGGGGCCAGCGGGGCCGGTCTCACCACGATCACCCTGCGAGGAGGAGGAGGAAGAGGAGGAAGAGCAGAGGTCGGTGTGGGCCAGCACAACCCCATCACCCCTCCCGTGCCCTCCTCAGAGCCCACTCACCTTGGGACCAGCAGCACCGTCACGGCCGGGGGCACCTTCAGCACCGGGAGCACCCTACGGGGAGCAGAGACCCTCGTTAGGGGTGGGGGGTAACGGGGGGCTCTCACTGAGCCCCCCACGGGCAGCGCCCATCAGTGCCCTGAGCAGGCACATCCTCTGCACGGGGGGTCCGTGCCCCCCAGCCCCGATGGTGGCCCAGGGCCGCTCACCTCGCGTCCGGCTTCTCCGGGGGGTCCGGCCAGGCCAGGGGGGCCCATGGGGCCGGGGGGGCCGCGCTCGCCGGGGGAGCCGGAGGGACCTTGTTTGCCGGGTTCTCCCTGTGGGGGGAGAGGACGGAGGGGGTCAGACACCGTCGGACACCCCCCCCGGGGGGGAGACGTTGTCTTCGGTTCCCGGGAGCCCCCCGGTACTCACAGAGGGGCCGGGCAGCCCAGGGAAGCCTCTCTCGCCTCTCTGTCCGGGGAGACCGACGACACCGCGCTGGCCGGCGATACCTTGGGGTCCGGGCGTGCCGGGAGCGCCCTGCGGGGACAAACAGCGCCTCAGGGCCGTGGCAGCGGCGGGCGTCACCCTCGCGACGGAGGGGACAGAGAGAGCGGGTGACGAGCGGAGGGGTCTGGGCAGGGGGGTGACTCACGATGGGGCCGTCAGCGCCGGGGGCTCCCTTCTCGCCGGGGGGGCCGGGGGGGCCGGCGGGTCCCGGCTCTCCGGGGCGGCCAGCGGGGCCGGTCTCACCGCGGGGTCCTTTGCCACCTTCCTTCCCGCTGGGGCCGGGCGGGCCGGGGAGGCCGATGTTGCCCTGCGCGGGGGGGAGGCGATGCCGTCAGGCCGGGACGTCCCCGCTGCCAGCTGAAGGGCGTCCAGGGGAGTCCCGGTGCCAACCGGGCCAGGGCGGCCTCGTGCAGCACCTGGATGGTGCCAGCACCTCCCGTTCCGTGTCCCCAGCACCTCCCGCCTCGTGTCCCCAGCACCAGCCCCCCACATCTCCCCGCCGGGGGTACTCACAGAGGGGCCGGGGGGTCCAACTCTTCCAGCAGCACCAGGGAAACCAGTAGCACCCTGGAAGGGAGGAAAGCTGGAGTCAGGGGGGTTGGATCCAAAGGTCCAGGGGACAATCCCCTGGGTAGGAGTCATCGCAGAGAACACCAGGGCTAGTGGTCAGGAGGAAAGCGCCCACCTGGGGGCTGGTTTGGAGGTATAAAGGCAAACTCCCCCTTTTCTGCTCTATCCCTTGCTGGGACGAAGCCACCCCACTCTAATGCCATCCCCAGACAGTTTTGGGGGAGCAGAGCCAGAGTTAAAGCACCCCGGGGGTGCTCACACCCAGGAGTGTCCCCAGACTCCCCCGAGCCCCCCTTCCCCACGAGACCGGTACTTACAGGGGGTCCAGCGCTTCCGCGAGCACCTTTGGGACCGGGAGCACCAACAGCACCCTGGGCAGGAGGAAGAGGAGGAAGAGGAGGAGAGGGGTGAGCTGTGCTGCGGGGCTGCACCCTGGGCAATGGCGGGGATGAAGGGGACACTTACAGCAGGTCCGGGAGCACCAGTGGGGCCAGCGGGGCCGGGGGGACCGGCGTCACCCTTGGCTCCAGCATCCCCAGTTTCACCTTTAGCACCAGGCTGGCCGTCGGCACCCTGCGGGACACGGGGCCGGGGTGAGTCCGGGGGGCTCAGCGCCACCCTGGGGGGCAGGAACAGACCCCTGGGCAGGGGAGGGACGAGGCCGTCGCACTTACAGGGGGGCCAGCAAATCCAGCAGGACCGGGAGGGCCGGGCTCACCGCGGTCACCCTGGAAAAGAGAGATGGGAGGGAACAGCGTGAGACAAGCAGGGAATGGCCACCATGGCCACCAAGGGGTGACCACCCATGGCAGGGCCATCGCCGAGGGTGGGGGACACTTACGGGAGCACCACGGGCACCAGTGGGACCAGCAGGACCGGGGGGACCGGCTTCACCCTGGAAAAGGGGAGGAAAACGAAGGAAAAGGGATCAGGGCTGTGGCGAGGATGTGATGGTGACTGCCTGGACACATCTGTCCCTGCGGGATGTCCCCACCTTGTCACCAGGAGCACCAGCGGGGCCGGGGGGGCCGATGGGACCGGTCAGGCCTCGGAGACCGTCCTTGCCAGGAGCGCCATCAGCACCTTTGGGACCGGGGTCACCCTGGGGGAGGGACACAAGGGTGGGTTACAGGGACAGGTCCCTTGTGGGGGTTCACCCCACTCTGCACTGAGACATCCCTGGCTCTTCATCCTCCCTGGGACAGGCTGGGACCATCCTCCTCCTCCTCCTCCTCACAAGAGCTGGGCTCTCACTGAGGGATTGTCCCCCAGGGATGGGGACAGAGGTGACACTGAGCATCCTCTCCCCAGCACGCTGCTGCCCACCAGCCTTGGCTCGGAGCACATCCAGCCGCGAAGGGATGAGGGGGGCACAGGGATGGTAGGGAACAGGTGACCAAGGGGGACACGAGGAGTTTGGGGACACGAGGGGTTTGGGGACACGTACTCTGTCACCCTTGGCGCCTGGCAGGCCGGCAGCACCACGCTCTCCGGGCATACCCTGCAGACCGGGGGGCCCTTGGTTCCCGGGGGCTCCGGGAGCACCAGCATCACCCTGGGAAAGAGGGAAAACGGATTAGCCAGACCCCGGCACAGCAAACCCATCCCGGCTTCAGCCCCAGCCTAAGGGGGTGAAGCCAAACCTGCGCCCCACGAGCTGGGGACATTCCCCCGCCACTCCCAGCCTGGCACCTACCTTAGCACCATCGTTACCGGGAGCGCCGTTAGCACCACGAGGACCTTGGGGACCGGGGGGGCCTTGGACACCGCGTTCTCCAGGGAATCCTCTTTCACCCTGGGGAGGGGAGGCAGGAGACGGCCCGGGGCCGTCAGGGGCGTGTGGGGCACTTTGGGGTGCCGAGAGTTGAGGGGGAGAGGGAGGGGTTCAGCTTACCCTGGCACCGGCGGGACCGGGGGCTCCGGCGTCTCCGGGGACACCCTGAGCGGGAGGGAGAGGGTGAGGAGTCAGAGGGGAACGGGTGGCACTGGGGACACTGGGGACGGGCAGAGGGGTCCCTGGGGTGCCCCCAGGGGTCCCTCATTCCCTGGGCAGGGCTGGGATTCCCAGTGCTACCCCACGGCATGGAGCATCTGGGGGTGCCCTGGGGGGACCCCACCAGCAGCCCCCGATGTGACCAGGAGAGGGGACACAGTCCCCAGTGCCCACACTCACCTGCTCACCGGGCTTGCCAGCCTCGCCGGGGGGGCCAGCGGGGCCGGGCAGACCCTGGTGAGGAAGAAGAGAAACCGTGAGCCACCACGGAGGGGACAAGGGAAATGTCACCCGCACCCTGGGTGCTTTGTCCCCCTGCCAGGGAAGGGGACACCCCTCACCTGGAAGCCAGGAGCACCGGCGGGACCTTGTTCACCTCTTTCTCCAGCGGGACCCTGGGGGACACAGGACAAGCATGGAGGGGGGCAGGTGGCTCCCGAGCCCCTCGTCCGGTGGCCGGGCGGGGCCGTGGGTGGCCGCGGGCTGGGCGATACTCACGGTGGGGCCGGGGGGACCTTGGGCGCCGGTTTCACCATCTTTGCCAGCAGCACCCTGGGGAGGAGGGAGGGGAGGGCGCTCAGAGCAGCCCCCGCAGGGCTCTGTGTCCCCTCCCGAGCCGGGCGTGGGCCTGGACACGGCCACGGGATCCTTCGAAGGCCGGGAGACACCGCGGCGAGCTGCCCGCGGCCACGTCACCGCCGCTGTCCCCGCTCCAACACCGCCGGTAGCCACCGGGATGGGATCCCAAACACCTCATCCCGCTGCGGCCTCGGGCCTGGAGCCTTCCCTGGCTCCGCTGGGCCACCTCACACCCCATTCACACCCCATTCACACCCCATCCCGGCTGTGCCGTGCCAGGGCGGCCCTCCCTGCCACCCCACACTGGGCTGTCACCCCACACTGGGCTGTCACCCCGTGCCCTGGGTGATGCTCCTGTCACCCTCCCTGCCACCCCACGCCACGGTGACGTTCTCTGTCTCCTCACACCGGGGTCACTCTCCTTTGTCACCTCCCTCGGGCTGTCTGTGCCCCACCCCACACTCACCACAGCGCCGGGGGGACCGGGAGCTCCTCTCTCGCCAGGTTTGCCGGGCTCTCCCTAAAAACAGAGCGGGATGAGCCCCGTGACGACACCGGGGAGCGGGGCGCAGGTCCCCTGAGCTCTCGGGTGGTGGCGGTGGCCGCCAGACAGGGGTCCCTCAGGGACCAGGATGCGGCAGCACCCCCGGGCAGGGTGGCACTCACCGCAGCACCTTTGGGACCGGGGAATCCCATCACGCCGGCCTGGCCTCTGGCTCCGGGGGGGCCGGGGGGGCCGGGGCGTCCGTCTTGACCAGCGGGACCCTGTCGGGGGGAGCCGGCGCGCCGTTAGCTGGGCCCATGGAGAGCCAAGGGAGGAGGGGACATCAGCGGGGACAACTTACAGGGGGGCCGGTCTTGCCGTCGGGACCGGGGCTTCCGGGGCTTCCAGTCAGACCCTGCGAGGCAGCGGAAGAGAGTTCAGGAGCTCAGAAATCCCAGGGGATACTCCAGAGAACTGGAGCATCCTGGAAAGAGGCTCCTCTGCCAGCACAGAGAGCGGGACAGCCCTGTGGCCGTGCTGACACGGCTCCGTGTCACCGTGTCACTGTGTCACCGTGTCACCGTGCCCGCTCACCTTGGCACCGGGGAGTCCGGGTTCCCCGGGGCGTCCAGATTCACCAGGAGATCCTTTGGGGCCAACGGGGCCGGGAGAGCCGCGCTCGCCGGGGGGACCCTGGGAAGAGGGGACAGGAGTGACCCAGCTGCAGGACAGCACCCGGGGACCGGGACAGAGCTGTGTCACCGCAGCTGGCAGCGACACGGAGCCGCTGTGGCCACTGTGTGGGCACAGGTGACAATGCCCAGAGTCCCCACGGCCCCGCTGACGTGACTTTCTCCCACAGACAGATGCGGGCACCCACCTTGGGACCGGCGATGCCATCGGCACCAGGGAAACCGCGGCTGCCGGGAGCACCCTGGGAAGGAGAGGACAGGGTGAGTGTGGGGACACGAGGGAACCTCGAGGGGCCTGGGGGTGCAGGGGAAGGATGTGCCAGAGCGGGACATGACCACCAGTGACAGCAGCCTGAAGGGGTTGGGGATGTCACCACGGTGTCCCCAAACACGCACAAGGTTCAGCCGCTGGACATGGGGAGATGGGAGGAGGACGGGGATGGGGACAGGGACATGGCAGGGCTGGGGACAGGGACGCTGCTACTCACACGTTCGCCAGCGGGGCCGGGCAGCCCAGCGGGGCCGGGCTCACCACGGGCTCCTCTCTTGCCTTCCTCGCCAGCAGGGCCAGGGGGGCCTTGGACACCAGCGGGACCCTGGGGAAGGAGGCGAAGGGATGAGGACCCCCGGGAGGGGCCGGAGCCAGGAGGGGCCGCGCCCCCAGGGACACATCGTGGGGTCACTCACGGGTTCGCCTTTGGCACCGGTGTCACCCTTGTTGCCTGGAGCACCGGGCTCACCCTGGAGGGGAGAGAAGAGAGAAAAGGTTTAACGCCGGATTGAGGAGCCGAGGGATCCCCGAGCCACATCCTGCTGAGCCCTCAGAGGGACCAGGCCCAGCATCTGCCACCCCCAGCACCACCCTGCCCTGCCAGGGCTGGAGGGACCACGGGACACCTCAGGAGGCACCTCCAGGTGGAACTCCAGCAGCTTCCTGGAGCAGAGGAAAGGATCCCAGCCCGGGAAGCAGCAGCTGGAGCAGCCCAGGGATACTCACGGTGTTACCCTTGGGGCCGGGGGCACCGCTGGGGCCCTGGGGTCCGGAGGGACCGCGGGCACCGGGGAAGCCGGGAGCGCCAGCAATGCCAGGAGCACCCTGCAAGAGGCAGAGGAGGCCGTGAGGAAGCAGCACAGCCCTTCCTCCCGCAGCCGGAGGGGGACACGAGGGACACTCACGGTCGCGCCCTTGGCACCAGGTTGGCCGTCAGCGCCGGGGTTGCCCTGCGGAGAGAACGAGGAAGAGGAGGGTCACGGCGGGGCTGGTAGCACGTGAGGCCAAAGGACGAGGAGCCCTAGGACGTCACTTACAGCAGGACCGGCAGCGCCAGCAGGGCCGGGGGGACCGGGCTCACCGCGAGCACCTTGGGGACCTTCGCTGCCACGAGCTCCCTGGGGACCGGTCTCACCCTGGGGAGGAAGAGGAGGAGGAGGAAGAGCCGTGAGCGCCAGGGCTGCCCTGAGCCCCAGCAGGGCTGATTCCACCCGCAGCTCCTTCCCGTGGAGGCACAGCCAGGACAGGTGCCCGGGACACGGCTGGGGACATCCCCACGTGTCGCACTGTCCCGGGCAGTCCCACGGCACCTTGGCCTCGGACACCCCTTCCCTGCCCGGTGCCCACCCCACGCTCCCAGTGCCCACCAGTCCCTCCCAGCCCGGGAGAGTCAGGCAGGCCCTACCTTAGCACCAGCGGCACCGGGGAAGCCGGGGGGACCAGCAGGACCAGTTGGACCCTAAATGGGAGAGAGGGCACGAGTCAGAGGGGGGATCCTGCCCCACACCTGGCGCGGGCAGGATCTCCAGGCAGCAGAGCCCTGGCTCCCAGCCAGGATTCCCCATCCAGGGGAGCTGGGATGGGATCTCTCTCCAGAGAGCTGGAGGAGGGTGGATGGGGTCAGGGATACTTACGGGGGGACCAGCAGCACCGGGAGCACCGTCATTGCCACGAGCACCCTGGGGGAAAGGGGACACCGTGAGTGACGCCCACGGGTAGGACAGGTGACCCCCAGTCCCCCGTGCCCTGGGCAGAGGTCTCAGCCCTGCCCATCCCAAATACTCACAGCAGGGCCAGATGGGCCGGGACGGCCTCTCTCACCGGGAAGACCACGAGGACCCTGGGGAGAGGACAGGACACGTTTAGGACATGTTTGGGTCACCTGGGTGGACACTTCCCCCTTTCTGAGCCTCCTCCCATCCCTGTGCTCCCCCCACTGCTCCCACGGTGACGTTTCCGAGGGGTTAAACCATTTCCTGGTGGATCCCTGAGGAGGAGCTGGGTCCCCATCAGGTGTCACCCCCCTTCCTGTCCCCTCTATCCCAGATCTCCTCACGCCCCCCGGGGTCCAGCACTCACCATCTGCCCAGGAGCTCCGTTCTCTCCAGGGCTGCCGGGCTCTCCCTAAGGAGGAAGGACACCATGAGGGACCTGCTCTGCGGGGAGGAGGGGACAGCGGTGACATTGGCAGGACAGGGCACTGCCACCACTGCTCACCTTGGGGCCAGCAGGTCCAGGCTCACCCTTGGCACCATCCAGACCACTGAAACCCTGGGGGGCAGGAGAGAGGAGGGGTGGGGGGGTCAGGAGGGGACCCCCGGTGCGGTCAGGGGGCTCTCGTCCCCTGAATGTCACCAGCACGGGACGGGTGACTCACTCTGTGTCCCTTCATGCCTGGCAGGCCGGCGGTTCCGGGGAGACCTCGAGCACCCTGGGGGAAACGGGAGGTGGTGATGGAGACGCTGGGGGGGCTGTCTCCTCACCAGATTACCCTGTCCCCAAGGGGGGGACAGCTGGGGGTGTCCCCTCGTGAGTCTCACCTGGGGACCAGGGGGACCCCGCTCTCCGGGGCGGCCAGGCTTGCCAGCTTCACCCTGAGGACAAGGACACCGCGTTGGTGGCATGTCCCCAAGCCAGGCAGCTCCTGCTCACCTGGGGGGCTGGCAGGGCCACCAGGCCCCAAACTGGGGGGGGACCCCATGGACAGGCCACTTACGTCATCTCCGTTCTTGCCAGGGGGGCCAGCGGGACCTCGGGGACCCATGGGACCCTAGGAGAGAGGGAGGGCAGGGGTGAGGGTGCTGAGGGTTACAGCTGTCCCCTGTCACCCTGTCACCCGCCCCAGGCAGTGCCAGGCCCTGCCAGCCCCACTCCCATGGATCCCAGAGCAGGGACAGTGTGGCCACAGCCAGGCTGGGAACAGCAGCATTGTCCCCATCCCCAGGTGACATCCTGGAGCAGCAGGTGACAACACTCACAGAAGCGCCAGGCTCTCCAGGTTCACCAGGGGGACCTTGGAAACCTTGAGGACCCTGTGGAGAAAAAATAAAAGGAAAAAATGGGTCAGAAACTGAGAAGTTTGGGCCTGGATCCCCCAGCGGCAGTGGCGGTGTCCCTCCGTGTGGTGGCACCAGGATGTTGTCCCCACGTGCTTCTGTAGCTGTTGGGGAGGGTGGGACAATCCCCAACCTGTCCCCCCACTACCCAGAGGGGCCCCGGGGGCTGTTTGTCCCCAAACCCAAGTGGACAGGAAGAGGTGACACTCACGGGAGCACCGGGAGGGCCAGGGAGACCACGGGGACCAGCTGGGCCCTGGGGGAGAACAGAAAGTGTCATGAGCGGGTGCCTTGTCACCCTGTCCCTGTCCCATCACCAACCATTCCCTGTCCCCATAACACCCCGCTGTTGCACCCACTGGGCCCTGTTACCACCTCACCACCACCCACCTGCTGTCCTCACCTCCACCCCATCACTGTCCCAAAACCACCCCCTCCCTGTCCCCATCACCAACCACTCCCTGTCCCCGATGCCACCCCATCCCTGTCCCCGATGCCACCCCATCCCTGCCCCTGCTGCCATGCCCCCTCTGCCCCTATGGTATTGCCCCTATTGCCTGTCCCAGCTGCCACCCCAACACCATGTCACCATCCCTGTTCCCACCTCCACCCATTCCTTGTCCCTGTTGCCACCCCATCCCCATCCCCATCCCCCACCTGTCCCCCGCCCTGTCCCCATCCCTGTCCCCACACATTCCCTGTCTCTATTGCCCCTCCATCCCTGTTTCCATCTCTGTCTCCATCACTCCCCATTTCCTGTCCCCACTGCCACCCCATCCCTGTCCCCATCCCTGTCCCCATCCTCTCCAGGCCCAGCATCCTCCCCATCCTTCCCATGCCCTGGTGCTCAGTGACATCAGTGGCACTGTCCCCTCCCCCAGCTTCACCCCCATCCCCTGTGCCCCTCATGCCCCCCAGTGTCCCCCAGTGTCCCCTGGTGTCCCCCACGTCCCCAGGCTCACCATGGGCCCGGGCACGGCCATGCCTCCGGCCTTCTCGTCGTAGCCGTAGGACATTTGGGGAGCGAAGTTCTGCGGGAGAGGGAGAGCAGGGGGTGAGCGGGGCACGGGACCCCGGGGGGCTGCGCCGCCAGGGACCCCCCCACACTCACTCCGCCGAGGCCTGGGGGGCCGGGAGGGCCTGGGGGTCCCGGGAGTCCGGGCTGTCCGGGGATTCCATCTCTGCCGGGGGGGCCAGGGAGTCCCTGGGGAGAGAAGAGGGGGGTGAGCCCCAGGGGGACGGGGGGCCCTGCAGAGCGGGGGGCTCAGGGCGGGGACACCCACCCTGTCTCCTTTGGGGCCGGTGTCTCCTTTAGGACCCTGCGGGGCAGAGACAGAACAGGTTAGAAAAGGGGGGGCTCCAAATATGGGGGCGGCGCTGTCATGAAATTGGGGGGGCTGCGTTTGGGGAGCCCTTACCTCTACTCCAGCACTTTCTGGGTAGGCCGGGGAGGCTGTGGGGGGAAAAAGGGGGTTCAGAGCAGCGCAGCATCACCCACCCCACACCCACCCGCAGCCCAGACCCCCGGGGGGGGACGCTGAGCCCGCCGGTCCCCAGGGGCAGGCGGGACACCGCTGGGGGGGTGTCGCGGTACCGTCGGTGTCGGGACAGATGGGGCAGCACTCTCCGAAGGGGATCTCGGCGTTGGGGCAGTCGGAGGTGTCCTCGCAGATCACCTCGTCGCACAGGATGTTGCCGCTGTCGCAGACGCAGATCTGGCACGGTTCTGGTTTCCACACGTCCTTGTCGTTGTACGTGAGCCCATCCTGGATGCAGCTCCCGGTTTGGACTGGGACAGGGCGGGAGGCAGCGTCAGGAGGGGCGGAACGGAGCCTGCCCGGCTCTCCCCCCTCCCCTCATCCCCCTCCCCGCTCCCGCAGCGCTTCTCCCTTCATCTGGTTCTCATCAGCCCAGCGCGGTGACACAGGAAAAGCTCCACAATAAACTCTTCCCACATACGCTGGAATTTAAACAAAAAATCCCTCCAGCCACTCGCTCCGTCCGGACGGGGCCAAGGCAAACACCCCCCAGGGCAGGGGGGTCCCCGTCACCCGTGGGGGACGCGACAGGGACGGGGTGGGGGGGGAGGGGACGGGGCGGGTCGGCCCCGAAGTCTGGGCTGAAATTAGATCCAGGCGGCTGCGGGATGGGGCTGGATCGGGCCAGATGGGATCGGGGAACGGGAGGCCAGAGAGTGGAGGCAGGCGGGGGCTGCGTGGGGAGGGGAGGGCAGGGCGAGCAGCCAGGCCTGGGGGTGGCCCCACGGTGGGGAAGGGTCCCGGGGTGGGGAGGGGGCGAGGGGCTGCGCCAGCTCATGGGACACCCCCCCCCCCCCCCCCCAAAAAAAAAAAAAGGCAAAGAGATAAAAAAGGAAAAAGAGGCAAAAAGGCAAAGGCGGGGGAAAAAGGGCAAAAATATGTTTAAAAAAAA
>VWPU01008244.1:74938-151876 GCA_013398955.1 Callaeas wilsoni | reverse complement strand
ACACACCCTGCAAAAATATAAAATATCTTTTACTTTTGTTTTGTTAGTGCTCTAAAATCTCAGTTAGAAAGAGGAGGGGAGCAATCTGCATGTGTTAATTTGTTTTACAGAACCTGTTGAATGAGATAGGCAGAAAAAGTTTCCAGGGCTTTTAATGTGTGTTCTTTGTGTGAAGCATGAAACCTTGCAGTATTAGTGCCTGTACACATGTAAAATTAATTACAGGAAATATATGTACCTGAAATAAAATTAAATTAACTAGGTCTTTATTTCAGCTGAAAGTTTCAGTTCTTTAATAAACACGAATGTTGTCTGTACCACTAAGAGAAAAAGAACTGCAGATTAACTACCTTTAAATAATGTGGGGTTTTTTTTAAACAAGGCACTGTAATAAGAGGAAGGTGAAAAAATATTTTAGCCTCTTGTCTAATCATTCTAGATTGGAAGCCTGTGGATGCTGAAATGCTGTTAGCAGGGAAATTTTCTCTTCTTGCATTCATCCTGTGAGAACTTTTCCTTTGCTGTGTAAGCTATGTAAACAATAGATAGGGTTTTTGTAAATAGCATTCATATCTGGTATCTTCTGACCTTGTGTACATTATATTAGGAAAAAACATTTCTAAGTGGGGGTCTGAGACTTTGACCAATCACCCTAGGAGAAGTGTGAACACTGTTCAATTGCTTTATGGAACTAGAATATATAAATGGTATTGTAAATTTAATAAATAATTCATTCCTCCCTCTGGACTCCTGCCTCGCTGCATCTCTGAACCCCTGCTTGGAAGCCCACAGAAGCCCATTCTTAGGAGCCACGAAGTGACAGGCACCGAATTCCTTCAGCTAAGTGTTGATAATTAAGATTCCCAGTGAAAGAGAGATCTTAATTCCTGGATGGTGAAGTTATAGTGGGACTAAGTTATTCTTCATGTCCAGCCTACCCCTTGGATGAGCTGGATTCCCTCCAGTGATCAGAGAGGAGGACTGCTTTCTTAAACGTACTTGAACAATTCTCTGATGAGCAAATCCCCTCCTGAATGAATTCTCTGCTGCTGATGACAGAGGACCAAACTCCCTGGCTGTGCTTGCCCAGCTCAGTGTCACCCTGTGTGACTTTGAGCCCGCCACTTCCTTCCTTGGAATTTTGCAGCTCCCTGCAGGTTTATCAGACACCGAGCACGGCTTAATCAGGGCTGGCGGGCTTTGACTTTGAGCACAGGCACTGAAACAACTGTTGCTGCACTTGACAGGATGGATAGATACATTGATTAACCTTGCTGCCTGAAGTAATTCTCCTCAGATATTTTAATTCATGGTTTAGGCTCAAAATAAAGAGAACTGCACTGAGCAGACCCGACCTGTTTGGGTCATGGGCCAGTGAAGAGTCACAAGCTGAGATTTGGACACCAGGGGCTTTTGAGATGAGATTTTCCAGTTTCCCTTCAGGGGCCTGTGCTGCTCTTTCTTCTGATGGACTCAGTTGCAGGAGAATGTTACCCTTGAAAACGTTGTCTTGAGGATTGTTTTCTATATGGGAAGAAAAGGACATTTAGCAAGTGTCCAGGCTTTTAACCCTGTAACCTGTAGCTACATCTACTTTTTTTACCTTTTACCTTTCCCACTTCTACGTGTTAAAAGAATCTTCTGTCTTGTCTAAATGCTGTCTTAGAGATAGCAAAGTGGTTGCCATTATCTGCTTCTCTGAGTAAAATTCTCAGGTCTGCTAAAAGTACGTCTCGATTGTCACGTTGAAATGTTCCCAGGCTTGCTGGCTGCCCTCAGGGCTTGGCACTCCTGCATGCATGGAAAAGGTGCAGCTGGCACGGGAAAGTCTGTCAAAAATGAGTTATGTAGGTGGATTGTGATAATAATGTGAAGATCAGCTCGACTTCCTGAGAGCCCGTGTAGACTTCACTCCGTTCTCTTTGAGTTCTAATGTGAAAGATAAAAAGGAATCCAATACATGGGGGGAAAAAGTGCTTTTAAATTTCCCCGAGTGGGTGTGAGGCCAAGAGACAGTGCAGCAGGGTCTCTTGCTGGTTCGGTGTTCATGTGAAGGGAAGGTTACACATTCCTGCTTTGCTTTAATTTAGCAGTTAATTCCATATATGTGGGTGCACTGTGAGGCACCAGAGCAGCAGCATGAGCCCTGCGCTTTTAAATGGGCAGCTGCCAGCAAGGAAAGGAGCTGGAGAGAAGTGGAGACAGCTTTTGGGTCCAGAACTGCTGCTTTTGGAGCCTTCTAAGGAGTAAATGTGTGTTGGGATGGCAGGATGAATATCTGGAGCCAGGCAATTCAAATGCCTGCTGCTAAGTGCAGAATTTTAGAAGATGAGAGCTGGGAGGGATGTCAGGGTTCCACCTGCTCTCTCTCTCACTCTCTCAAGGTGGCAGTGTGAATGTTGTGCTCTACCAACCTTTGGCAGGAGCATTCTCAACCATTTCTACAGCCTTTGAAAAGCTACTTTGAAAAGCTACTCAGGGGTGTGGGATAAGCTTCTAGTTAGTAGGTTTAACTAATTTTCAGAGTATCCTCAAATGAGTCCACTAGGCCCAGTTAAACTGAAAATATTTAGGGTACCAAAGTGCTCTGTAACCTGGTTTTAACAGGCTGAGCTTGGAATTGCTCCCTCACTAAGGTTATATATGCTCACTCTCCATCTCGTTCCTGAAGACTGACACAACAGAGGCATTAAACACATAATTTTCTTAGAGCACCATCACTTGAGAGAGCTCTGTCCTTTTAAACTGAGTAAAACTGGAAAATCATAGACTTCAGTAAAATATGTACTTGGCTTGCTGATTACCATAACCAGAACTCATACAAGAATTGAGCAAGGTGAAATGAATTCTGCCAAGAGAAGTAGCTTTGGTGTAATACAGGAGTTTCCACCTGGCCTTACCACTGTCTGAAGCAGTCATTTGTCCTGGTGTTCCCTATTATCTTGGACAGGACTTTCAGAGCAGCTTTGATCTGTGATTGGCTTTGATCCTGCTTGGCTGAAGCTTTTCTTTATTGATTCTTTTCCCAAAAAGTCCCAATTCTGTTAAAAGGACTTATCTTTCCCCCCTTTGTATTTTCTACTTTCCTATTTCAACTGTTTTTGGTCAGCTATCACCCTTGGGAAGTCCTCAGCTTGTCTCTGGAGGAATTGCTATTTCCATGGCATTGTCTTTGTTCATCTAGACTTGGAATCAGACTTTGTGCATTTGAGGGCTGCTCACCTCATCTGGTTTGAGGAGATGGTTGGTTGCTTTGCTTTGCTTTTCTTCTTCTTCTTTGTCCCGGGATATTTTTTTCCTGGGATGCAGGGGTCGTGTGAGCACAGTATTGTCAGTAATACCTACAAATCTCTGATTGCTCGGTGTCATTTGCACCATTCACCTGTTCTGATTTTCTTGTTATTAAACAAAAGTAATCTTACTGAGGGAACAATTGTATTTTAATGTGGTTTTTGCCTGCAGTATCTGTTTGAATACCAGCTTAAAATTCACTCTTTGAGCCACATGTCCTTCAAGGTTCCAAAAATATATGATTTAATGGGATTATCTTAGAGTGTTTTAATAGCAAATGAACCTCTAGTGTAGCTTCCTCTTTTAGAAATGTGGTGGTACCAGGTTTGAAGAATACTCTTCTGTGGTGCAAGATTTTTGAGTTTTCTTCATACTCTCTTGCTCTGGGGTAGGTGAATATGGCTTGAATAGCTCATTTCTATATCCTCATAGGTTATATTTCATGTGTCTGAATAAGGACTTGGCAGATCTGCTGTAATGGGAAATAAGCAGTTTATTTAAACTCATTTGCAGTGGTAAAGTGATAAAGAACCTCTGTTCCCTTCATCTACCAGTTGTGAAGCTTTCAGGCTTTAAGGCACTATTTTGCCTTTGCTTAGTCAAAAGTTGTCAACAGGTTAATGAGTGAAGGGCACGTAAACAAACAATATATGATTCTTAAAAAATCAGGTTGAAAAGCAGTGGCTCAGTGACACCCCCAGATCCTCTTACCTGCTAAATAAGTTGCAGAATTAGCAGGAATGTTTCTAAAATTACAGCCCAGTCATTAATGCAGGTTAATACTGCAGGTGTCCATTCTGATACTTGTTCACACAAGCATCTTGCCAAGTGTCTAACTGGCCCTTTTGATGTAAGCCATTTTGCATGCAGTTGCAGCATTTTCACAGCAGTGCTGAGCACAGGAATGCTTGATGTATATTCTGAATGGATGCTGCTTTGTGCTTGTCACCGTGGTGTAAAAATACCTTCAGCTAACTGAGAATACAATAATGAATGAGGAAACAAAATTGTGTTGTGGGTGGTTTCCTGAACTGTCAATTACATACAGTGAAGACATTTTCATAATGTTATTTTTGTCATATTTATTTGCACTCTAGATTTATAAGTCTGCACATTCTCCCAATAGCAGTATGTCACTTTTGATGTTGATTTTTTTTCCCCCTTTTTCCCTCTCTGTTGTTCTCTGCAGGTCTGCTATTAAAGCCCTGCGTCCCGGTGGGTCCTTGGTCTATTCCACGTGCACTCTCTCCAGGGCAGAAAACAGCGATGTGATCAATCTCATCCTGAACTCCTGCAGGAACGTGAAGCCTGTGGATCTGACTGAGATGGCCAGAGGTGTTTCCCAGGAATTCACTTTTCTCAGTGGAATGCAGCAGCACGAACTGCTGGTTCTCCCACAGAAGGGGAGAGCGTGGGGTCCCATGTACGTGGCTAAATTAAAGAAAACGCCCTCCACCTGATGCCTTTTGGTTGTTTGTAAGCAGTATATGATAAATTAATGTTGATTTAAATACAATATGTGTATATGAACACATCCAAGGCAACTGAATTTAGAGTGTTGCAGTTTCCTGATAAAAAGGAAGCAAGAAATTTAACTTATTTTAACTTAAAATACTGAATGTGCCTTCCAACGTGGGCTTGTGGGCCTCTCAGAACTCCTTGTGAAGTCAAGGGAGCTTTGTGTTGTTTTCAGGGTGATGCTTTTAAAGAGATTTGGATTCTAGAATAGAGGCCTAATGTGGTAGAGATTTACACTGCTTTTTGTGTTTTGTTGTTTTTTTTTTGTTTACTAACTTGGTTCTAATACAGTATGTTTTTAAATAAATGGTTTTCAGTGGTCTGAAGTCGTGGAAATCCTACATTCTCCCTAAATGCATCTGGAAATGTGTCTTTCTGTAAGAACTGATTTGTATGTAGAATGTCATCTTCAAGCACTGGCAGAAGAGGTTTCATATTTGCTAAGTTGTTTGCTGGTTAAAAGCTGTCTTTTGTTTACAGATGGAGGGGTCAGCAGTTAGATCAACAGCTTTTTTAAAAATTTATTAATATTCTTCTATTTTGAGCTTGCAAAAATGTGAATAGAAGGAGTAATGGTGTATATATTACAACCTATGCTTGTCTTGAAGCCAAGTGGAACCCTCCCATTCCCAAGGGTTCTTTCCCAGATGGAAGGTGGTAACCATTGTTGTTAAAAATCTTGTTTTAAAGAGCAGAGGTAGATGAGTTGCTCGTGTGGAAATGGGGGTGTTTTTTGCTGTACATTTATTAATTTCACAGAATCACAGAATGTTTTGGGTTGGAAGGGACTTTAAGGATTATCAAGTTCCAACTTCCTTGCTGTGGACAGGGACACCTTCCACTAGACCAGGTTGCAAAGTCCCATCCAGCCTTAAGTTAAACACTGGGGATGGAGCATCCACAACTTCTCTGGGCAGCCTGTGCCAGTGTCTCATCACCCTCACTGTAAAGAATTCCTTTTTAATATCAAATCCTAATCTGCCTTACTCCAGTTTGAGAACATTTTATATGTTTTATGTGTATATTACACAGTTTGCCCTCAAAACGCTGCTGTACCTTCTGCTGAGGCAAGGAAATGCATCAGAGGTTCTGAAACCTCACCCTTTGCCATGTGAGCTTTCACAGTTATCCTTTCCCCTGCTTTGGGATGAAAAATGTTTGGGGTGGCCCTGTAGCATTAAATTATCAGCAGTATCTCTGAAAACTTAAGAGGCTGTAAAGTATATGCAACTTGAATGTGCAAATGGTACTGTGAAAAGGCCTGAGAGCATCTGTCCAAGGAACATTAAATGTATTATTTGGGGTCATGTCAGGCTGCTGGGTGAAATAACCATACCTGTGTCAAAATGCTTCCCATTGGTGTCATTTGCCCTGTGGAAATTGAAATGGAAAGGCAAGACTGTAACTTGCTCAGGAATGGAATTGAAACTTGAAGGGGATGGTTGAGGAGGACATGGGCTGGGTAATCACAGGAAGAACAAAGGGACCCTTGAAAGCTGAACTTCTCCCAGTCTCAGCAGATGGGCAGATCCCTGTGAGCTGCATTAGACCTGAACCCTGCAGCAGGAGCTCCTGGTGTGTCTAAAAGCTGTGCTGAGTTCTGCATAACCCTTAGCTGATCTCCTGGAGTTCCTTTCCAGCTAGTCTAAAAATGCACCAGCAAGAGAGGTAAAAACAAGGCTAATTAATAAGTGATACTTATTTTGGTTTGTACTTGATGAATTTGGTTTGTACTTGATGAATTTGGCTTGTACTCTATTCCAGAGTGCTGTGGAGTTTTTGGGGTTTTTTCTTCTGTTCTAATCAGTTCTGCCTGGTGATAGGAATTTGGTGAGCACACGTGGAGGGAGAAGGGAAAAGCAGAAAGGATGGAGGCAGGCCTGTAGAGGTGAGGGGCAAAACTTGCACGTGTTGGGAAGTAGCGTCCACTCAAAGGCACTTCTTGAAAAAGCTTCTTGTCCATTCAGGTGTCTCTTGGATACTTCTGACTTCTGCTCCCCTTCATTACAAGGCTGCAGCATTTTCCCTTTTTACACCTTTTTTTGGCCAGGTAATTGTAATTTAATTCCTTGCCATGTCCTTCTTCCTCTTTCCTGAGCAATGCTGATGGAGATGGGGTAGAAGACAAGTCAGCCTTTCTATCGTAGAGGAAATTGCAGCTCCAAGCAAGGTGAGGGCAGGAAAATGACCAATTATGTTGGGCTGGGGAGTCCCAGGGAAATCTTCATGATTTCTAATGAAACTGTCCACAGCTGTATGCATAGCACACACCAGTGCCAGCACCTCGGAGGCTACAGAGAGCTCTGGAGTTCAGCTGCTCTCATGTTTTTCTGCCATTCCCTTTTCCAACATACAAAAAGTCACTTCCCTGTTTCCGGGGGGTTGGCGCAATAAGAAATTGGAGAGCCTTATCTAAAGGCAATTTCAGTATTTACCGAATTTTATCCTTTGTTCAGTGGCATCTGACACAGTTCAATTATGGCTTGTCAAAAGCATTCTCCACTGTGGGGTGGAGTGGAAAACCAGATTACACAATGTCTGTGGACTGATGCAGCTGACCAGGGGACTGATGAACTCTTGTCTTTCTCAGTAAGGTGGGCAAAGAGAAGGTGAAGCACATTGCACGAGGGGTAAAATGAAAAGATCAGGATTACAGCAGTGGGTGAAAAATGTGAAATACTGGAGAAGAGACTCTCTGGCTTTTAGCATGGAAGAGCAGGAGTGCTGCAGCCTGTTCAGGAAAAGCTCTGGGAGTGGAGAGAGGAGAGTTCCTTTGGGGGAGAGTGGTGGGAGAACCACAGGTACCTGTGCTGGGAAGATCCCCTTACTTCATTTGCCTGGCTTAGAAGGAGAGTTGAGGACATCAATTATGAAGACTGCAGTGGGATTGCTTTAAATTTGCAGTGTCTTTAAATTAGCTATAAGAATTTAAATCAAACACATCTACCTGTTTCTTGCCAAACAGATGGCTGTATTGGTAGGTGTTCCTATCAGAAAAATTGGTATGGTGGGAGGAAAATTTGACAATCAGGCCTGGCTGAGGTAGAATATGGCTTACTTCTAAGCTGATGTAACTTTATGCAGTATTGGCTATAAATGAGACTCTCTGTTCCAGGGGAAATTGGAACAGCACATCCTGGTAGTCTCTTAACTTCCAGGGAAAAGTGAAGCTTGGAGTTCTCAGTTTGCCAAACCTGGATCAGAGCATGAAGGGCACACACAGTCACTGGTCACAGCTTTTAGGTGTAGCCCCACCACATGATTCCCAGCTAAAGATTGGTTTATATCAGACAGATCACAGCAATTGTGAAACATTTGTCAGAAAACGTTTTTGTTGTCTGATCTTCCTGCCTGCATCCTATGACTTGAGGTCAAGGTCTAATGGCCTTGGAAGTTTTTGTTTTCTTAGTAGTTGTGCATAGTTTTCGACAAGGGCAAGCACCATACAGCTTCCACGGCTCCATTTTGAAAGTCTTTTGTGCGCTACCAAAACAAAATTCCTGGATCAAAAAGCCACAGCTGCTCTTGAGAGGAAGAGATGGAGCACAAACCTGGGGTTTGTGTCAGCCTTTGTACTCCACTGAGGAAATTCTGCTGCCTACTGCTGTGGTCACTGTGGTTGTTTCTATCACATCACATCAATGTTTTCTGCGGTTTCTCTCCGAGATGGCCCTTTGCACTTGGCCACCATCGTGTCGTGGTGATCTGACTCCTCCTGGGCTCAGAGGACAAAGAAATGGATCTGCTGCCCTAAAACCACAGGTAACAATCCTATAGTGAGAAGTGCTGCAAATGCTGCAGGACTGGTTTTTGTTAAGACAGAAGCACTAGAAGGCAGCACAGCAATCCAAATTTGAACGAAGCTGATCAGTGGCATTCTCACCTTGCTCTTTCCAAAATGAAGCTTCCCTGACATAAGACTTTCATCTTTAACTACCACAAGCATTTGGTCTGACTTCACTTCTGACAAGGCAGATCAAATAAAGCAGTCAAAGTAGACAAGGGGCTTGTTTGCGTGCAGTGTCAGAGCAGATCTTGCAGCCATCCACAAGAGATTTAGGTTGATGTGGCTCTGTCTCAGTCCCCTGTGCTGCTCTGGGGTAATTCCTGTACCCCAGCATCTCTGTTGGGGATGGGCCCTGACACAATTCCTGCTGATTCTTCCCATCTCCAGTAACTTCATTTGCTGCTGGGGCGATCTTTAGAGTCACATATCTTCAGTGAGAATCTGTGAATGGCTTTCAAACCACCTTTTGATGTCATTTGGCAAAACTTCTGTCTCAGATTAGGTGGTGTTGTAGCCCCTTAACCTGCTCGAGGTCTCTTGATCTGGAGGTGCCTCAAAATGAAGCACAACTTTTAGATCTATTTCTTCCTCTTTAATGTACAGGGTCCTTTCTAAACATCCTAGCCTAAAAAATAGAGGAGACTGGTTGCTCTCTGCCCTAACCAAAACAGGGTAAAGCCCAGAAGTGTGATAACGCAGTAGGGAGAAGGTGGGAGAGAAGCAAATGAGAGTAAAAACAGAAAGGTGGCTTCCTTTTTTAATGATTTCTGCCTTATTGAGAACCACCCCACCACTAATAAATGAGCGGCTCCTCCTGCCTGCATTTGGATGTGGTGGGCCATGAAAAGCAGGGAAGTATGTCACTGATAAAGTTCTCAAAAAGTATTTTTTAATTGTCCCAAAGTGGAATAAAATGCTCAGAGCAAATTCAGAGCAATATATAATTTTTTAGGATGATATTTTGCTTTGTTGATTTCCTCTAGGAAAAAATCTATCTTGTCTGACTGTGTGATTAAGTAGCTGATGGAATAATTCTTTACAGGGAGGAGAACACACCAGAACATTTGAGTGGTGTAAAACCGAGCTGCAGAGAGGATTAGAAAAGGTACAAGGAGGAGTAATTTTGTGTTGGCAGGAAGTAGACTTAATAGTACTTTTTTATCTGTAATTTTTATGATTCTGTGGCTAACCAGGGAGATGTTTAATGTTCCTTGTACAGCAAGTGAAGATAGAAGAAGGCAAATTGACATCCCCAGCACTGCTATAATTCATTCCATTACTTCAACAGGGCTTTTATATTGTCACGCCCATAAAGCGCCAGTGTGCACGCTCAGAGCCAATCCATCTTTATATACTGCTGCTGATCCCATTGAAGGGAATGGCAAAACTCCCATCAATTTTAATGGCAGTGGGATATGGCCCATTTTGTAGATATACAATGTATATTTCCTGCACACACAGTTTTTCATGTATAACGTGCCCCTCATCCGAGGTTCAGAGAGTGTTTTATAAAGTGGCGAAGTCACAACCATTGATGCCGTCTCCAGTAGATGAGATAATGTGGTCTGTCTTCAAAGAAAGGATTTAAAGGTTGATTTTTATTTATCTATCTATTTTTTAATTTATTAGGGGCACAGGATGCACACAGAATGTCTCCATGTGTAGAGTACTGCCTTTGAAAAATTTGCCCAGATAAATTGCAGGAGGCAACTGTGTTAGAGATAGATGCTGCACTTGCAAGGTTAACATTATGCTACAGCACTTAAAACATAGAAAGCATCAAAGAAAATTGAAGGCAGTATGCATCAGTGGGTTAGTACATAACACAGCAGTCTGCAGCAGAAGGGGCTAAGAAAGGTCCCTTTTGAAAAGCAGCTGTTTGGATAGCGACTCACTGAATCAGCAAGGTACAAACAAACAACAAAAAATTAATTGGATGGGTATTTTAACTCATGTTCTAATTGGGAAATGTTTTGAACAGAGGTAAGGTGCCTGTTTCCTGCAGAATCCTTGACCCTCTTTAAAGAAAGTGCACAAAGTATGAGCTATATATTTTAGTGGCTGTAAACCTTGTTGCTTATGCATTGAAAGATCTGGATTCATAGCAGCTTTCAACATGTGCATAGTGGAAATGGAATTACCTGCCAGGCTGATGTTTTCACTCAGGAAGCTTCCTTTCCTTACCATAATGTATGCTGGAGAGCAGTACCTTCCCGGTTTAATGCAGGAGCAGGGTTTGCAGAAGACTCAAACAAGAAGTTTGCAGTTTAACTAAAACTTTCGGGATGTAGCTGTGAGTTATGTGCTGGTAGAGGGTAAATAATTCAGCAGGCTGATGGATCACTGAGCCTTGCTGTACAACACTCTTCCTCTTAGTGCTCGCTGCACTCCCAGCTCCTGCAATTGGATTATGCAAAGACTCAAGAACTCTTTGCTTAGCTGGATGGGCACAGGAGCACATCCAGCTTTTCTGGAAGCACACGTGCCTCACGCAGTGCCACGACATTGAAGAGTCCCTCTTTCCGAAGGCATTAAGTGGCTGTGCTGCCTGGGGGTGACACAGCAACTCAGCAGACAAATGCCGCACGAGCATCATCTCAAGGTACAAGCAGCCCTCTCGTATCCAGTCCCTTACAGCACTCCTAGAAAACAGCACTGATCTAAGACATGGGAATTAACTGATTTTGGTTGGCTGCTTTTCACCATCTTCATATTTTCAGGTTTGCTTGTGTTGTTTTTTTAAATGTGTAAGTAGCAGGATTTTTTTGTTGTTGTTGTTTTTTCTTTTTGTTTTTATTTTTCTTGGGAGAGGTTGTTTGTTTCTTTGTTTGTTTTTAATTATATATACAAAATTGACCTGAACTGCCAGGCTGGGATTTATACTGCTCTGTGGTTCTCAGGAGATTGCAGACCTTGAATTCAAGTGCTGAAAGCAGTTTCAGGTGGAGCTGTGTCCCAAGTGCTCCGCTGTGCACCTCAGCACCATTCCTTGTACAGCACCTGTAAACCACCACTGGGGCTTTGTGGAGAGGCTCAGGGTGGGTCAGAGTTCAGTTCCTGATTCCTTTTTCTATTGATTTCCTTTGGGCAATTTGCTTCTGATGTGATTTTTAAAAACAGTATGCTATCAAAAATCAAATCTTCCCATTGCATTACCTGAAAACAGAGTTAAGACTTATTTGAGCACATTTGCTGGTTTGCCCTCCAAGTCTCCAGGATTTATTTTTTCATCTGTCTCCTGATAATTATGCACAGGTGTGAGCCATACAGATCTCAGAGCAACAAAGCCACTCTTGCCCCAGCAGCATTTGTTAAATTCCACGGAATCATAGAATCACTGAAGCTGGAAAAGACCTCCAAGATCATGGATTCCAAACTCTGAATATCAGCTAAACCATAGCGCTGAGTGCCACATCCAGTTGTTTCTTGGACACTTTTGGGGATGGTGACTCCACCACTTCCTTGAGCAATCTGTTGCAGTGCTTCACAACCCTCTCAGTGAAGAAATTCTGCCTGATGTCCACCCTGAGCCTCCCCTGCTGCAATTCAGACCTTTGTAAAGCTCTGCCTTGGCTCCACCAATTTTCAGAAAACAACTGACCTGGGAATTTATTTTCTAAGTTATGAGGCTATTTTATGCGAAGAGAATTCACTGGTTTTGCTGAGAATGTACAATGCTTTAATAGCAGAGGGTGGGGATGAAGAAAGCTTTTTACCACACATTTTTTTCCCAATGTACTCTCTCAAATGACAGTCTGGCAACCCACGGCAGCTGTCAGTAACCTGCAAATTATTTCTGCCCTCCCTGGCAGATGTCACAGTGGCAGTTGGCAATACATTGTGGCGTCCAGAGATGACAAAGATTAGAATATACGGAAGTTGTTAAACAGAAATGGCATAAAATGTTCTTTTTTAGACAAAAAAATGCCAATACAAACAAACAAACAAACAAAACCAACCCCACAGCATAGATCCCTGGCCTTCTAATGAAACCCTACCTCCCTTTTTTTAAAAATATTATTTTTTGCAGACTACAAAATGCTTTAGCTTCTGAACTCAGCTTTGCTTTAGTCTAAGATATAAGCTGCTTTTTAAAATTATTGATGCTTGACCCATGAAATAGAAAATTACACATAAGATGGATTTTGAGCCCAGATTTCCCATGCTGGAAACAAAATACTGCAGAGCGCAACAGCTATCTAGAAGGTCTAGTAAAAAGAAAATTAAGGTAATTATAGTAATGGCTGGAACACCGATTTCTCAGTTATTTCCAGGTGTTTTCAAGTGGCAGAAAACTTTGAAAAAAGAGCTGTAAGGGTATTGGGAACAGAACTCTGAACTGGTCTGATTTGCATAAATTTGTGGAGCTGCTAATAACAGGCAAGCAGCACTTTCTTTATCACTAAAACTTGGGTATGTTTTGTTTTGTCTCTTTTATTGAACCTGTTTGGTTATTGATTTTTTTTCATAAGCTTTGAATAAGCGGAACATTTGGAAAGAAGCAAACCTAGGCTAAGGAGAAGTACCTTAAAATTCTTAAATCTTCTAATGTTTCTTCTTTTCCCTTTTTCTTTCTGTTGAGGGAAAGAAAGTGGGAGAATTGCTGTTTCTGAAATAGACTGTAAAAGAAGGATAATATAAAAACTTACCAAGAAAGCACACCCTCTTTTGAATTAAAAGGAAAATGGGAACTCCCTTTCTCTCTTTACATGATCCCTTTAGTCTGTCTGCAAGGTTAACAGTGGCTAAGTGACCCTGTCAAAGTCCTTTTCACTTCCTTGGAGCCTTGGGCTTTCAAAATCATTTCAACGCTTTGAAAATGTCAAACTTAATGCTCAAAATGGACAAAGTTTCAGTTCTGTAAGACAGCCCTTCAGGTACACAACTGCTGGTGGAGGAAAGTCTTTGATCTGCCACGGGGGGATTTTAATAAAAATATTGTGTAGACTTGTGTGGGAAAAGCAAAGGTCAAGTTTTGTTGGAGTACCTGCAACTGGTTTAGACTATTTAATAGATTATTATAATGAGCAAAGCAGGATCAGGCACGACCAGGGGTGAAATTTTGCAGTCCTACCTACCCATCCTATCCTACCTAATATTTTCTGGCTTTCTTTTCAGAATGGAAGAGACTTTTATGCTCTCTGCCTCGTGAAAACTGCTGTTCAAGGTTTATGCAGGGCTTGCAAACAAGTAAAAGTTTTCTGTCTAATCCTGTTTGAATTCTTGCAGCTGTAAACCTCAACTTTTAGTGTCTAGGTAATAAATTGAATATATATATGTATAAATATACAGAGAGAGGGAGTGTGTATATTCATGGGAGGCTGTATTAAAATGTAATGACGCAAATGTAATTTTCACTTCAATTTCGGAGAATAAAGCAAACCCATCTTCTGTCGGTCATAGTTCTCCCACATCGCCTGCCTCAGAGAACGGGACTCGAATTTTTCCAATGAAATTAGAATGTCATGGCCTTGACCTGAATAGAAACAAATATTAAAAAAAAATATTTATATAGAAGTTGCAAGTGTAATCCATGAGACTCCTCTGGCTGTTAATTTGCGCGCGTTGTTAATTCAGCAGCAATAACCTATATTAGTGCAGCTGAGTGTCAATATTAACACATGGGATTATATGCATTAAAAATGCTCTATTTGCCATTTTTTTTCCCCCCTCCTAACATGCATGATCAGTTTCAAGTATAACACTCTCAAATTTGTATTATATTCAGCCAATCCAGATCTCATTACGTTGGACAAACACCGTACAGGAGGAAAGTGGATCACATAAATGCCCCTAATATTATTCATGACTTTTCCTACTGCACTGGGTTGGGAATATGCTACAAATATTCTCCTATAAATTACTTTGTTTAAGTTCTGGTATTGTATTTCTGTATTTCTTTTTCCATTACTATTTAGAAGGTTTTGATTCATTACTTCATATAAAATTGAGTTCTTTACTATTGCTGTTTGTTCTCTACCACTGATGATGATGCTCACCCAACCTCTTTTTTTCCTTAATTTTTAAATTTTTTTTAAAGCATGCTTTAAATCAGCCAAAATTTATGATTGTTCAATACAGTTTCAGCTGCTGTAGGAAATAGTTTTGACTCCCTCTTGTCTCCTGTAAAACTCTTTGTACACTGGTAGTTGCTGTTGGACATAGTGGTGTAAAACAGCTCAAAATATGGGACTGCAAATATAGAGATTTTTTTCGTACATATATGAATAAATAAATAATAAAAAATAACATTATATATTAAATGTGTGAAATATATAGGTTTAAAATTATAAATTATTGCATATGGCCCACATAGGGTCGAGGACAACTACAGGTAAGTCCTTCTTATTGATGGAAAAGCTCCAATCTTAAATTGGGCCATGCTGTAGTGTTTAATAGAAATATTATCTGTGATACTCATTCCTGTGGGATGCTTTGACACAGTTTTAAAACAAGATTCTAACAAATTCCACAGATTTTTCACAATAATTTCAGTATAAATCCATGGCACTTCTGTGGTGTTTTATTGTCCCAATTACCCTTTTTTTTAGTTTGCACAAAACCCTCCATAAAAAAGCACTGAATCTTCTTCATGTGGCTTGTGGAAATCCTGGAACCACCCATAGTATAAAATGCAAAAAGAAATATAGTTTTGACAAGGATGGGGCTGTGTTTACTGAGCATTGCTGCTTACTTGAAAAGATCATTTGTGCCTATTAATTGAAGAAATATCTTCTGTTGATTATGGCATGTTTACTAGGCCAATTTATTTTCATTATATTTTGGGCTTTTTTTTATTCCAAACAGGTGAAGTTTTTTGTGATTCTGATTCATGTGGACAAATCAAATCTCTGTGACTGAGAGGGGACTTTTAAAAGATTCCTCCAGAAATGACAAGACCGATGTAAAATAAGCAGTGATTAAACATTTATGCTCACACATGGATATTCAGTGAAGTATTAATTTTAGTGGTGTTTGGTATTTTTTTATTGTAATTATAGTAGATCTGCTTTTCTGGTAATACGAATATATTGATTGGTACAAAATGGCACTAAATAGAGAAATCTGAAACATCTGGAGGGTCAGAGATGTGCTGCTCATTGTTGGTGTTTATTTCTTTTGACTAGCCTGAGAGGTGTGAACTGGATTTTTTGGTGTTTAAGGTATAACAGTCTTCATTTTAACACAAAATTGCTGTTGGTGCTTCCTTTCCTTTTCCATCTGGTCCTGTTTTTAACTTCTGTTCACTAAGGTTATTAAAATTCTTGTGCATTCTGGGTGTGAATAACAAATTAAAAATCATTATTAGTACGCTGACTCTTTACTACCAAAAATCCTTTTTTGTTTTTTTTTCCCAGCAGATTGCTGGGCAGAACGTTTTGAGCCATGGCTTATTTCCTTTCATCCAAAAATTTTGCAGCAAAGGGGCTGCTAATAAATCTGAAGCCGGAAGGGAAATACCAGATAAAAGGTCAAAGTTTTGAGGTCAAACCATTCACTGTATTGGGCTTTCTAGGGCAATTACCACCTTTTGTCCTCCTTTTCTGGTCTTTCTGCAAGGTCTGACATTATTGGGTTCTGATCCACAGCTCCACATCTGAATATTTATTGGGAAATACACACCTGGTGAAATACATTCCTGTTAATGTGGAAGTAGGTGAGCACTGCTGGAATAAGCTGGGTTTTTTTGTTTCCCTTGGATCTGCCCCCAGATTATAACACTGCACGGAAAAAAAAAATCTTTCTGGCTGTAGTTAAGAATGCAATGCATCAAATCCTGATATCCAATGAGATGAGAATTCCTATTTGAGAGAGCAGAAACCAAGCAGAATTTTAACCTTGAGAGAACGACCTAATCCGGATGATGATTTCAAAATCAGAAAAAAATGCAGGCTAGAGATGACCAATTTGTCATGCTAAAGAAATATTTATCTTTAAAGTCTAAGCATTGTCCTATACCCGGTTCTGCACGTTCCTGGCTTTGATTGAACACCCTTGTCCTTTTCCAGCTGTCAGCCACGACCCAGACCTGTTGTACAAGGTTCGACACGTTGTCACTGAGTTTGCTGTTCCCCCACCGTTTTTTCTGCGGGTCTCTGATCCTTCAAGCTCAGGATGATGAAAGTAATTAGCTAAATGGTTGTTCTCTAAATATAGAGAAGCCTTCTCAGTAAGGGCATAGGAAGAATTAACCTTTTTTGCCTCCATGCACAGCTCCTAAAGATTTGAACAATTGATTTCACACAGGTAGCAAATTAAAGTTTAACGGCAGTGTGACAAATACGGTTTAGTTTTGCAGTTTATGTCACATGCTCTAGAAAAGCAATGCTTGGGCAGGTTATCAATAAAGGACAGGCAACCTCTTTGGGAATGGACACAAACACAGAGCCTGAGAGGCTCTTTTGCTCCTTTAGCTGTTGATTTTTTGGGTTTGTTTTGCTGTTTGGGGATTCTTTTGTTGGTTGGTTGGGGTTTTTTTAGGAGAACATGGATATCCACAGCTATTCCCCACGTCAGGATCTGTTTTCATGTAATTCTTTTCTGGATTCTGAACTAACCATGAAAAATCAAATGAGGAAAGAGGATGAACAGCTTTGAGTTAGAGTTGCTCACAGGCTTTTAGGTATTTTTGATTTCGATCTGCTCTACTCAAGTGGGATAATGGATAATTAATTTACTAAACTGGAATAAGATTTTATTGCTAAAACTTTTTGTCAGGAAATTTGTAAATTGAAGCCAAGAAGTCAAAAGACAACGAAAGCAGTCATGTATGTCTAAAAAAAAGATAAGTGTGCATGTTCTACTTTTAAAACTCAGGAGCATAAGCAATGAATGAAATGGAGCCAAAATCCCTTACTGAAGGAATCACCCTATAAACAGGAATTTGCAACACAAATTAAAGAAGCTTACTTCACAAATCTTTATAACTATTTATTCTGTATGATTAACTGTATTTTGAATGTCTTGAATCAGATATACAGATCTCAGCTTGAGATGTGATTTCCATCTGAGCTGGAGCTCTTCACTTTTTTTTTTTAATATACATATGTATATGCTTCATATCCATCTATGATTAAACATATGTGCTTTGCCTTTCAGAAAATCAAACACATGATGTGTGATCCGGAAATGGCTGAATCAAGGAAACAACTACACTGACTTTAGGCACCAGCTTTGATGTGTAAGTGTGAGGGGGTTTGGAACTTTTGAAAAGATAAACCTTTCTCTTTTGGTACTCTATGACTTTCTTGCCCTGCATCAGAACAAGAAGTCTTTGCTAATTTGCAGTGTTGAATGGGAAAACTCGTCCCATAATGAACTTTGTGCACTAACAAATATGCATGGCTGCTGCTTCAGTAAATGTATTCTGTTGCCCTTTCTTGTCAGTGTTAGCTCATCTTTATTTAGGATGCTTCATCGTTTGCTGTTCAATGTTCTGTCCTTTGTCTGCAGAAATAACGAAACAACAAGGAGAAGAATCTTGACTGCAGCATGTGCCCTATCTTTGAAAGGTGAGAACGGTTCACAGATGCCATTTTCTTCAAACAGTGAGAAGTGCTATTTAGGAAAGTGCTTATAAACAAATGTCCTACCGGGTTCTTACACAGCATCATTTCTAAAGGTTCTGCTTTTGTCAGAGAATTAAGCTAGAAACCATCTGCCTTCTGTCTTAGAAACATTGGACTAAATCCAGACTGGGAAGTGGTGGCCTCACCTGCACTGAGCTGGGTTCACTTTAATACTAATTGTAATTCCAAGTACCTGTAATTCCCTCTCAGAGCCTGTGAGAAGGGAGCAGCATTGCCCTTCTCTCTTCCCCTGCTTGCTACACCTCTCCTCTGAAAGAGAGACCCGAGGGCACGGGTCAAAATAGAGCAATTTCCATGGGCTTTTTGCCCCACACAGCCAGCGCTCTTCCTTCCCCTGTCTGCATCCTGCCTACCTGTGACCTCATCTTCTCTCGTGGCTGTGGAAAACTTACCTTCTCTGAGCTCGTGGTTGCATCCCTCACACCACTCAGGATGGTCGATCCCAAATGACTCACTGTCCCTTTAGCAAACCCCGTGTTCCCTACCGCTTCTGTTTGACTCTTCCCACTACATCCATTGGTTTTCCACGGTCCCTCACTTTTCCTTGCAACCTGCACGCTGCTACTTAAAGCAGAGCTGCAGGAAATCTGCCTGTCTCAGGCCCACAGGCCAATGTCACCCCAATGCTGGCAGGAGCTCTCTGTGCTCTTTTCAAAGGTAGAAGGGGGAAATTGCTTCTGCGAGGAACGCAAGACAGATGGCTGCAAGTACAGCGAGCACTTATTGGTGGAGGGAAATAAAACCTGTGCCTATTGCACTCTGACAGATTGGTTTGAAAGGGTTCCATGCAGTTTATTACCTCCAACCTGGTAAAAAGAAACTTATTTAGCATCAATGACAGCCCACGTTTAATCCCAACTCTTTCAGTGGGGAGGCAGAAGATTATAAGTAGTGGTTTGAGAGCCACCAGCAGCTCTTTTAGGTATCTTAAATCAATTTATCTGCAGGCTCTGTGTAATTTGCAGGATGAGGGAATACTGAATGTGAGAGACAGTTGTACTTTTCCATGAACAAAAAGGTCAGAGAAAAATTGCTTGTCAGCCAGGTATATAGTAAACATAAATTTAGCCTTGTGTGGATCAATATAAGGTTGTGTGTTCATATCCGATTACCTTAGATGGATTAAGATGTTGGATATTATTAAGATAATAAAAGACAGGATTGGCATCATAATGGTGCTACTTTGTCCTTGAAATTCTGTGGCTGGAGAGGTTCCCATTTGTAGATGCCAGATGGTTCTTGAAACCCAGTTGCTGAAATGAGGGAAGAATTGTACCTGAACAAGGCTTTCCTGTGAAGTTTTCTTTGGATGTTCTCTTCTTGCTGTTTTTTTATATATCTTTCTTCCTTTGTATTGTTTTAATTTTCAGCCATTTTCCATCTTTATGTTTTGTTAATGAACAATTAGTAGCACAGCAGCTTGGTTCTAGAACCTTTCTGGTTTTGCCAGCCAGCACACCTGGCCATGCTCATGGTTACCCATATTTTTGTGGTAATTTCCTTGAAACTGGGCTCAGAAAATCGAGAAGACATATTTTACTGAAGGTCAGGTAAAGCATCCATCTCTCCCCATTCTCATATCTGGTTTGCAAATGAGAAAAAATATCTGTTTCCTCCTTAAAATTAGTCTGTACTTGAACACTTTTTCCTGAAGACCAGGCATCTTTTAGGCTCCCCTCCCTGCCTTTGCACTGTTCTGTGAAGGTGGAATTGTTCCTTTCCAGAGTGTCACTTCTAAGGACAGAATTCTTCTGGATGATCTTTCTCAGACAATTATTTCAGGCTATACTGTTGTAATTGATCTTGCTTTACAGCTTCATTGGCTTTAGGAAAAATTCTTTTCATCCATTTTAGATTCGACCTAAGTTTTTACTTTTTCAGTCTGCATGCAGTGTGTATTTTGAATACGTTTTTCGGTTTTTTTGCTTTATATGGCATCTACTTTTGTCTTATGATAGGAACAAAGTTTAGTTTGAGCTTTGTCCCCTTCTGATTGAACTCCTGCTGTAGTATCAAGTGGGTTTCATATCTCTCTGTTCAGGTTTACCATAAAAATATTAATATTAAATATTCATTAAAACGTATTGCATATGTGTCCTGGCACAGCAGTTTTCTAGTGCCTCTATGAGAATACTTCTATTTTTTCCTTTGACTCTTCTGCAATGAAATCCTGGGGATCACTTATGATGAATCATTTTAATTGTGCTGTGATTTGCAACACAGCAAGTGGAGGTCTCTCGCTCTGCGGTGTCTGATATAAATGTAGGCTTTCCTTCCTTTGAGTAATGGCATAAGATCAAAATATCCAGCACAAATCAATATTAGATACAGCCCAGCACCACCTGTGGATAGGCGCTGCACTAGAAAAGTAAACATAAAATGAGTCACACTTTCTGTGGCTTCCTTTCCCCTGGATAAGCTCTGACCTCTGAAGAGGTGATGGTGTTTGTTTGCTTGTTTGTTTGACCTCCCAATTGTTTTATCTATGATTAGAAGACCCAACTCACAGTCACAAGCCCTAAGTGTCAAAAGATGGCTGAGGGTAGAGTTTTACAGATGAAAGGAGCTGGAGGCAAGGAGGTTTGCCTTTCCAAGGAAAGGATGGATGTAACCAGAGCAAGCTGTAATGGCTCTTTGAGTTTGGCTCTGGCTAGGAAATGAAAAGTGGCCCTATCAGTTTAACAGCCGCAATAGGCTGGATCGATCCTAAGGCAGCTTTGACCTTGCTTTGCTGCAGGCTGGCCCTGGAGGTTGTTTCAGTTCTCAGCACCAGCAGGGAGGACAGACCTGTTCCACTTCTTCTGGAAAACAAGGGCTCAGCTTGGGACAGTGACATTAAAAACTTCTGCTCTCCAGGCAGCAATCTGCTTGTCTTCCTTGGTTTACATATTCCACAAGCATGTACAACACAGAAGGGATTCTTCTTTTCCTTTTTGTGTTTGTTTGGGGTTTTTTTAAATGTCTGTGCCTGGTGGTTTACCTGAATCTAGCTGATGCATTGATAAGGTGCCAGCTCTTGTAATCAATAGACAGAAGGCAACCAACCGCTGCTGTTGCTCGTTACTTCGGACTATAAAATGAATGTAAGGATTAACATTTCAGATTAGATCAGCATTTCAGGTTCTGAAGTACTCCATCTCCTCACTCTCTTTTGACCCTGCACACTTCACAGACACTCCCGAGTGTCTCTGTTGGTGGTAAATGGATGTAGAAAGTGGGTGGGGTTTTGTTTGTGGGGGTATTTTTGGTCTTTTTCTTCTAATTTCAGTGGTGGAATCATCTGAAAAGTGATGGTTTAAGGCCCATTAGACTTCTGCAGATTTTGCTTTTGTTTCCGACATTCAGCATGTCTTTGGATGTTTGAGACCCACACAAGGGAGACCTGCTTTTAACACCCTCATTAGGGAGGAGGAAATATTTTGCTTCCAAAAGCCTGTATTCTGTTGTTTGTTAATGCAAGCTTAAAAATAACAACCTTAGAAATATTTCAAAGTTCTCTAGAGAATGAAGCCTGGTTCAGGAGACTGATGGCCAGATTATGCTACCAGGTATGGTATAAATCAAGAATAACCACTGAATGCGGGGCCATTGCTCCGGCCTTACCATAGGCAGAGTGTGACCCTCAGTTTAATTTCTGAAATGGCTTCTGAATTTATTGGAGCTCTGCATCTCTGCAGGACCTTTCTTGGCTTCGCTGCTGTGGTAGCCTGATGTAAATCAGATTTCCTTGCAGCTGAGAACAGTGCTGGTTATATATGAAGGTCTATTAGTGCTTGCCGGAGTTTTGTGTTCCTGAGACCATGCTAGGCATTGAAAGAGCTCACCCTTCTGCCTCTGACCTGCGGAAGGAGTAAAGTGTTTTACAGTAGTAATAAAGAGATTACATTAGATGAAGTTATTTTCAGTAACTATATCAGGAAGATTGAGAGTCAATTATCCCGGCCAGGTTCATCTTTAGGACACAAGCAAAGCAGAAGGTGCAGACTGGGCCAGCAAAAAAAGATTTAAAGGCACTGTATTCTCACTGAGCGCTTGGGCCTTATCAGCGGGAGCAACCAGGGAGGTCACTGAGCATATTTTGGGAGCTGCTGTCTCTCTTGGAGTGCTCTTTGACCCTTTGGACTCCTTTACTCAGCAGCAAAAGCAGGCTGTGTGGCTTTTGTCACCCGTGGAAGTGGCTGTTTGGTAGGGACAATAGTGCTGAGGCTCCTACTCTTTCTGGTTCCTGTTTTATGAATTTCTACTCTGTTGCAAAATCTGCTCTGATTACAAGAAGCTTCCCAATATTTTTCTCTGCTGTCTCTGTGTGTGCCCTCTCACATCTAAGTTGTACATGTAAAATTTCCCTACGATAACGCGCTAACAGCATTCTTTTTTTTTTTAATAATAATACTTACAAGATGTAGAATACTTGCTTTCCTAAAATATCTTTGCTACTTAAGAGCCCTGGATTTTTTTTTTTTAAAGTGAAACTTAGCATCCTGTAAGTCAAAAGGTTCTGTTGTTTCTCTTATATTTCATCTGCAGAGGGAAGCGTTGCTTGAAGAAAGGCCGTATGCACTGGTAGATAATTCTGCTAACTATTTTTAAGGAAAAATATCTGTTCTGAGAATATGACAGCTGCATCTGTCACCTCTGCCCCTCACAATTAAAATAATATGATGATCAAGTGGTGGGTGGGACTAACACTGGTAAAGATATGCTGACATAAATCCAATGTATGCCCCAGTTACTCTGTCCACGAGGCTCTGTCTGTTTTGTCACCCTTTACTTACCTTGTGAAGGAGATGCTTCTTTCTCTTCATCCATCTGTGGTTTTACTGCACTTTTTTATACATTGAATTTTTGCCTCTTGGAACACTGAACTGTCTATTCAATCAAAATGAGTTGAGTGATTCCTATTTGACTGAATAATAGAAATCCCAAATCCTTCCAGTATGCAGTGGTGTCAGAGAAGGGTTATTATGTTTTCAACAGCTCATGGTGTACCTAGAAACATGTATTGTTTTCTCTATCTGGCCCTTTTCCTTTCTTTCTGGGGACTGTAATGCACTTAAGTCTGAGTTAATTCTAACAGGTGAGTGCCTTTATATACTCAGCTCCGGCACCAGATAAAATGGTCTGTTTATCCAAAGAATGAACCTAAAAAGTGTAATTATCACTTGATCTGCCATTCTGAATCAAGACTGTCTATTAATAAGTCCCTGTTTTGTTTTGGTAGTATTGATTGCCCAGAACTGATTGCATTTCAGGAAGCAGCACACCTATTTCTTCCTCAGACTCTCCTCAGCTACCACTTTGTCTTAGCAGTGGTGGCTGAACTGCTAAAGCAGTTGCTGCTGAGAAATAGGGAAGCCTAAGGAACCAATCTGAAAGCAAAAAAAAATGCCACAGCCCTCCAAGAATTGGCATTACCTTCACGTGGACCAGTGTATTGGAGTGGTTATCAGTGGAATTCACCTCTATCTGCACCTGGTGGGGAGAAGTCATGGAGCCAAGCAGGATGTGCTTTTATTGGGATCTAGAACATGAGCATGATTTATCCCTGTTTTGCTCCTGTATGGCTCTGTTAGCTGCACTTAGTGGTCTGAGGGGTTTGCTGTAAAGATGTTTTTCTCTGGTTCTGTTCCCAGTTGCTGTAAATCAGAAGCTGTTTCACTGAGCTTGTGACTTGGGTTGTGTAAAACCAGTGCAGATGAGGAAAGAATTCTACTTATTGCATAGTATTTTTGGCTGTCAGCAACAAATTACTATTTCTGGACGAATTGCTGCTCCTGTATATGAGAGGGTTGGATGCTGCTTTAGGTAAAGCCCGGAGAAGGATCAGGGTAAAATTGCTCAGGCCAACAAATCTTCTGTGATTTCTTGAATTCTGTCCCAGGGTCACCAGAACCAAGCTTCAACATCTGTAAGAAAGCCTTTCAACAGCTTTTTGTAACGAGCAATTTTTGTTGAGGAAGGGCAAAGATTGCCCCAAACTTTTGCAGTGTCTCTGAAGATGCTGTGTGGGACTGGGGGAGAGAATCTGTTTCTCCTGCTTTGGAAAGGACTCCAGTGACCTGAGGACACAGGTTGCTGATAGCAGGATCACAGAGCCCCTCAGTTCCTGCTTAATTCTGAAAACTGTGTGATTTTCCATGTTCAATTCTGGCAAATGTTAAAAATATTATTCTAAATCCCTGTCCTGTTATTCACAGCTGCTTCACAAAGCTGGCCACTGCTCTTTCTAGTTTCTACTGCTACTGAAGTGTGGATTCTTGCCAGGTTTTTTCCCTCCACTTTTTTCACCAACAAGTTGTTTAGCTGGCTCTTGGAGGGGAGTTCTTCCTTGTCTCGAGGCAGATTGAAGTAAAACAAAAAAAATTTGGAGATGTCTGTCTGACATTCAGGTGTTGACAGAGCGCTCTGAATGTCTGGCACGGCTCTGCAGGGTTAGAAGACCTTACACTTTAAAACAGCTTACACTTTCAAACAATGGAATTTACATGCTTCAGAGGTTTCCTATCTCCTTATCTTGTCCGTGAGGAATTAATAGGTTGGAGTCATTCAGCTGAGAGTGGTGGCTTGGTTGTGTGCCTTTTATAAAGTAGCTGAGGCGTGAGGAGACTGTGGCTGGCTGCATTTACATGGACTGCAGCTCACGGACATGGAGACTTCTCCTTTGATGCACTTTCTTTAATCCTCTGCACTCTGACTTATCCAGCAGATGATAAAATATACCTGCCCCTTGCAATAAAAATATTATGCTTTTATGTGCTGACTTATCCCCTGGGATCTCCAAACACTTTGCAAACCTTTTGGCTAAGCTGTTGTGAAGGGAGAGGCTTTATTCTTAAACAAACTGAGGAAGAAAGGAGTGAAGTGATTTGGCCAAGGTTTGTGTTTGAGTTGCAGGCCTTGAGCTGTATCTAATATCTATTTCCTAATTATATATAGCAGTGAATCTTTCAGAATGTTTTGGGTATTTGGTTTTGGGGTCAAAGTAGGGGAATCCAAAAGAGTCCGCAGCATTTGGAAAATACTTCTCAAAACAATCCATGGGAAAATTGTGGGTCCTAGACAGCTCTAGCTTAGCTGGTAAAGTTTGTGAGTGTATAAACTGGTGAATTTTAAGTCCTTTAAAATCATCACTGATCAGAGCCTCAAAAGTTGCAGTATTTTTCAATACCTATGTATTCAAATATTCCCCCAAGCCCACAGTGCCATCCACAGGCACACCCCAAATGAACAAATCTGCTCCCATTACTTTCCATCTTTTGGGAGCACTTTTCCTCAGGTGTTCCTTTTCCACTTTTCCCCCAGTATACAGAGGAGAGATGGTCTGCTTGTTTCCTGTTTAAGGATGAGGAAAAAGTCATGAAAGGACTGTGACATTCATTTATGCTGGCTTTTCATGTGGTAAGATTTCCTTTTTTTCTCACTGGTAAATGAGAAGCTTGAAGAATCCCCTACATCATTTATAAATACAGTGACTACCAAACAGTGGCCCACTCTGATTCATGGATGCCTGTTTAACAGAAATTTGTACAAACATGATAGTTTTGTGGGATTTCCCATGTTAATTTTCAAGGTGATCATTCATGTTTGGGTCTCTGTCTTTCCTGATGCTTTTACTTCAGAATGATTGATCTGTAATAAATGAGACAAATATATTAAAATTTGTCAAATGTGTGTAGCATGACAGATTTAGATAATTCACCAAGATAATTTTAAAGTGCCACTGGCTTCTGCATCTATTGTAGTCAGTTCTGTAGCTTATGTTTCATTAATTTTTAGTAAATAATTTTCAACTGTAGGAGTGACTTTAGTACTGAAACTACCTTAAACTGACACCAGCATACACATGAAATAATAAAACAAAGCAAATTTTGACCTGGAGTAGAGGGCAGTACTGTGTTGATCCAGCCTGGAGTAGCTACAGTTAATGGTGGGAGATTTTTCTGCTGCTCGTGTCACAAGCAGAAATATAGCATCATAAGGCAAAAATGAGTAGCATCTTCAACATGAAGGTTGCCTACATAACTACAATTCAAGAGACTACCCAGCTGTTGAGAAGGAATTGGTAGGTGTGGAGTATTTTATGATAGCAGCCTTGTGGTGTGCCTGCAGCAAGAAGAGCAAACACATTAAACTCTAAGGTAATGTTGCTTAAATAATTTGTGTGCTTCTGTATATATATATGTTTGCACAGCAGTAGCAGCAGTTATTGAAACTGATGCTAGATATTTCTGGAGTTTTCATTCAGTGTAGGGGTCAGCTACGTGTAACTTTGAGATGTGATGTCGTTAGACATTTCTCAAACACGTGCCAAAACCAACAACGCAGTAATTGCTTTTTCTGCTTTTCCATTGTACTCTGCCATTGTAACTGCTTTCATGTTTTTGCACTGACTTATTCTTATCAGTATTGGGGGTTTTTTTTAAATTATAAAATCTACAAACAACTGATACAAACTTAATTATACAAGCTGCAAACATTTGGATCATCCAGCACAGTGATACACTAGGATTCCTTGCACAGCTTTCCTGAATCAACCATATTTATGTCGCTGTGATCATCTAAAACAGGTTTTTTAGCTGTGCATTTATGCTCAAAAGCATGCTAGAACAGCACTGTTGCAGTTGAGAAAAACAAACAACTTGGCTTTCCTGGGAATAAAATATTGAAAGAGAAGAGGCAGGTGTGAAGCCCAGTGGCAATTCTACGGGCAGAGAATGAAACACAAAGCAGATGAGTTTCACCTCCAGCTTGGGAGGCTGTTCAAGGATGTTGCAGATGGCATCAGTGTTTGAAATGTCCACGGATGCATTCTCCAAGAAGGTAAGAGCTACTCAAGCTGTGCTTAGTGTGGATTCCCAGGCTGTGCAAGGTCCTCAGACTTCTGCTCTGGCAGAGCCCTTCTGCACAGCCGGGCTCTTCTTTGGGACCTGGGGCTTCTCCCTGCAGGGCACCAGGGAAGGCAGGGGTCTGGAGGTGCCCCATGGCACACAAGAAACACAGGGAGCTGTGAGGGGCTGGCCTGAACTCTGCTTTCCATGCTCCACATGGCAGCCTTTTGCCTCCTTAACCAGGTATCAGGTAAAGGCCAAGTTTTGGTCTGGTTAAATTCAGGTTATTCCACTGGTGTCGTCAGAGGTGTGTGAATCTGTGCCAGAAAGGGCTCTTGTCTGTGCAGCCACAGCATGTTCACTTTAGGTATCACGATATGTTGCCTATTGCAATGTACTCCAAAGTTAATTCCCGTCTGATCATCCAGGAAATGTCAGATTTTGAAATGTCTGTGATGGATATGATAAGACTTTATCATCGAATGTCTCTCAAATGCTAATGAAGGCAGAAGAAGCAGTAAAGCAAACACCTCTTCAAATTAATCTATATCAAAAAATCTGTTCAATTAATAAAACTGGCAAAGGATCTAGGAATGTGGGATGAATCCAGAAGAGTGGCAGGTTTTTCAACCTCAGCTTCACTCGTTCCTAATGTTAGGGAGAAAGTGATTATTAAGTGAGATGGAATCTATGAGATCTTTCCCTGCCCTTTGTTCTGTGGCGAGCTCAGCATTAAAAGAAATTAGGATTAGATTGGTTTATGAGGGAAGAGAATGAAAATGGTAAAAAACATGTAAGGCAGTCTGGGAATGTGGCAAATAGCAGATCTTCATAATTTCTCTCCCCTGATAACCAAAGCTAGTCCACGCCATAGAGGAGAAAGAACAACAGTGTCTGAGGTTCGGCTCCTGAGGTGGTGAGTGCTGGCCCAGGAGTCTGGAGAGAACCCACCAAGGCTCCAGCATCCATATGGGACAACTGGAAGGATCCACCCCATCTGCAGGGAGCTGGAAATTTGAGGTTGAGGGGGGCAGATCAGCCCCTCTCGGTATAGAGACTTGTTGGTTACAGGCTTTGCATTTCTACAGGTCATTTGTGGATTTCCCCCAGAGAAGAGGTGGATTTTAAAAACCGATTTGAGAACAGAAAACGCACGGCACTGAGCTCCCATCTGCTGCCTTACACAGAAATGTTCTGCTTTGCAGTTAATGTTCTGTATTAACACAGCTGAAGGCTGTAATGGATGGGCCCGTGTCTGCAGGATGCTGGTAGCTGTATTTAATAGGCACTTACGTGCTTAATATGATGTAATTGTTAACACAGGATTTCTACACAGTAATAAATCCACTTATTAATAACACTTCTGTGAGAACTGGCCAAAAAAGAAATTACAATTTTCAAGAGAAAAGCGAGAAATCGTCTGTTTAGCAGACTTAAAATAGTAAATGCCCACCTGAATAGACAGAGTCCACTGGAAGTTAGTGACTGAACTACTACCTGAGGGACATAAATTTGATGCACATTTCTTTCCTTGGCATTTAAGAGGGTCTCTTTCCACGTGCAATGGGATAGCTGATACAGAAATTGCACTGATCCTGTTTTCCAGTTCTGTCACTTCAGCCAGGACAAGGAGCTCAGGCTGGCATTGCTTGAAGGAAGGGAAATGCAAGATTTGGAGATCATAACCCTGTCACACTGCAGTTCATGGTGAGGTGGCCATTTATACAAACTCATTCAGATGCTTCTTTCAAGATATATTTGCTGTACTCCACAAAACTGGGGCATGTGTTTCTGCCTTGGAGCAAGATTAGAAGATTATGTTTATTTTTCCCTGGTAAACAGAAGACTGTTTTTCAGACTTAGGGCAATATAAACCGAAAAGCTACATATAAAAAGAGAAGAAGCCTCTACTTGATGTAAAATTTGAAATAGTGTTAGGTAATTCAAAAGAAAATTTCGCTACTGCTCATTTCAGACTTGGATTGGGTTGCAGGGGTGATGGAAAAGCTCTGCATGAAAATGGATTCTCAGGAAAGCCTAACAGAGTATTTAGTGCTATGCTTTATAGTTTGTCCATAAATAACACAATAATAAAATAACAGCAATAAATTTAGCAGAATACATGATGAAAAGTGATGATTATATAAAAATTAAAATGTCTGCTTTCCAAAGTATCATCGATTAAATCTCTTCCTTTGAGAATAAGAGTAGCTCTTTAATCCTAATTAATAATTTTACCTGTAAAATTTGTATGAAATGAGGAATTACATGTTACTGGAAGCCATCACCATTACCAGTGAAAGGTGCCTGCTGAATGATTTAGTATCACGTGGATGAAAGGCATGATGCTGTGGCTGCATCCAGGTATAAGTGGCCTCCTGGAAAATTCAGAATTATGTTTTAAATATGGGTGAAATATTGACTGAATCAAGTCAGACATGGATTTCAAAAGCATCATGTCAATAGTAAACGTGCTAGAAAATCCCACCCCAAAAATATGATGGCAAGAAAGGGTTAGACATGGGCTTAGCAATTCGTGCTAAAATGCAGTGGTTCCTCTCTTACTGGATGGAAACTTCATTTCTTCTCCCTCTCTTCTGGCCTAACTGATCTGTTCTGAGAAACAGCCTGTGTAGGATTCTGCGTTATTTATGCAAACATTTGCACCACATTGATTAAGAGCAGAGTGCAGCAGAGCCTTTTATAAGCCTTAATAAAATTCTGGCTATTGTCATCACTTGGCAGTTCATAAAAGGGTGTCCTAAAAACCCATAACCTTGTCCGTTTTGTCAAGAGTGTTCCCCTGTCAGATTCATGTGGTTTCAGTCCAGCTTTTTCTTTTGTCTGTTTATATGCAGACATAACACTTAACAAGTGATAATGTGTAAACAAGAGCATGTATTATGCAGATAAATAGACTCCCGCTGCTGAACAAGTCCTTAGCAGTTTGCATTAAAAATAAATACAGATGCAAACCGGAATTCAATATTTATTCTAACAGCAGGACTTTATCAGTGGTAGCATTTCCCTGATGTTTCCAGGATTAAATAAGTGGCTTTTAAAAGAGATTCACCAGTCCAGAAGTTTGAAGCAGTTTAAGCCTTTTCTTAATAGCACCAAAGGGAGAGATAATAACAATTAGCAGTTCTTCACAATATCGGGAAATTACATCTGCATTAAGTGACTGAGACCTGCTGGATCCATGAAGCCACGAGTCTCTTTACTCACTGACAAATGTGGCCATCAGAAGTGAGAGGAAGCAGGCACCAAGATTCCACACATCTCAGCATTTTGAGTAATACTGAAGAGGGTTTTATTCAAGGCACAAAATGGGTTTGGATTCCACGCTCCATTGAAAATCCAGAGGAAATAAGCATAACTCTCTCTAGGCTGTTAAATATTTTCAGTATGTGCTTCTCGTTAATTTTAAAGGTGCTGCTTAAAAGTAAATTTGTTGGATGTTCAAAAACAATATGGTGGTTTACATTTTTAAATGTTCTGAGAGCATCACATTGCTAAGCTTGCCTGCAGCATTTATTCTTGAATGCTAGACTCAGTCTAGCTTCAGTCTAGTTTCCCTCATCTCCCCACTCCAGTGTTTTTGATGTGATTGAGGTCAGAGGGGTAAATATGAGGTTCAAAGGATCAGTACTGGAGGAGAAAACAGTGTTTAACTCCAAGTTCTAGATTCAAGGTGAGATCACTAAAAGCAGCGTGATGAGGAGCTATCAAATAATAATGAGCAGAGCAAGGGAGTACAGCAAGCAATGTTAACAAATATTTCTTGGAATACAATTGTAGATAACTTTTGCATTTGAAGTGCTATGGTAAAAAGGTAAGAAAATAAAAGCTCTGAAACACCTNTGATGTGATTGAGGTCAGAGGGGTAAATATGAGGTTCAAAGGATCTGTACTGGAGGAGAAAACAGTGTTTAACTCCAAGTTCTAGATTCAAGGTGAGATCACTAAAAGCAGCGTGATGAGGAGCTATCAAATAATAATGAGCAGAGCAAGGGGAGTACAGCAAGCAATGTTCACAAATATTTCTTGGAATAAAATTGTAGGTAACTTTTGCATTTGAAGTGTTATAGCAAAAAAGTAAGAAAATAAAACCTCTGAAACCCTCGGATAAGAGGCAGTTGGTCTGTGTCCTCTGTTCACTGTGGATGTAATTGTGCATTTCATCAGGTTGCCTATTTAAAGATGCTTTCTCTTGCATAGACTTCCATTTTAAGTCATTCCATGATGTTAAATCTCTTGCTGTTTCACAGTGCCTGTCCATCAAAAGGAGGGAAATACCTTCACTGCATGAAAGCTGCATTGCTTGGTGTAATCAGTTAAGCCTGTACTTTATAGGCATAAATCTTTCTTCCACCAAAGGATCTTGGAAAGAAGTTTTATTCTTTTTGTTGGCACAAAGGTAAAGAAGGAATTTGAGAACTATTCTACAACACCAAGCTCACTCCAGAAGGTTTGGAGTTGAAATTTTTCAGGCAGCATTTGTCAGAGTGAGAAGAACTCGAGGTAAGTCGGAACTGCTGGCTGAGATCTCTCATGCTGCAAGTTTTCTTATTGCAAAGTGAGCCCTGGAAATGATGACACTGGAACTAGTGGAATTTCCCACATCCTGTTCATGTATAATTCTCCAAATTAAGAATTTGCAATGTGCATGTGTTGCTAACAAATTTCAGCCTTGCAGGTTAACAGGATTTAAAAAGAATAAGGATCCACGGTGTCTGCACCATCATAATTGGGTGAGCTTAGACAGGAGACTGTGGCTTGGGTTGTGTCAAGTCCATGAGCACATCTGAAAATCAGTAGAAATATTTCCACTCACGCAGGTAAGGGGAGGATTTTTACCCTGCAGAACTCAGCAGATGCTTAGGAGACTGTATCAGGCTTTCTGTTCTCCCCATTCCCTCAGCAAAGTGCAACATATGGTTAACTTTCCTGTTGCGTCGTGGTCTCTTAATGAAGCAGACACTTAAGATAATTATACTTCCCTCTTCAAACTTCCTGTTTTGGCAAGCTCATCTATTTGGAATTCTGGGGCATTGCAAGGGTTTATTTTTTGTTTCCTTAGTTATTATTATGCATGAAAACTTGCATATTTTGATTTGTTGTCGTTTGAAAGTCCAATTAAACATTTCAGAATCAGGAAGAACCTTTGAAGACATTCCCCTCCTTTTTTTTCTGTTTTGTTTTGTTATGTTTTTTTGTTTTTATTGTTCTTGGGGGTTTTTTTTGGTGGCTTTTTTATATATTTGCCAGCAAAAGCAAATGTAGTGTTTCATTTGGGTGATGCCGGATGTCCATTGTGAATGCAAACGATGAGCCAGTGGAGCTGCATGGCTGCCTTGAAGGAATGTGTGAAATAGAAGTTACACATCCTGCAGGTGCCTCTGCTAGGAGAATCTATTCACTCAGAGGACGTTTAGCTGATATATCGTACAGCTGGTCAAACAATGCCTTCAGGCTGTCTGAAAGTTTTCACAGGAAATTAAATGCTTTGGAGCTTGCTGCAAAACATGATTTTATAAAACCAGGGTAATTTTGATAGTGCTGTTTTTAGACTGTTAATTTCAGTTCTCTGCCTCTTCTATCCAATTTGCCTCTTTTATTCTTTGTTTTAATGAGCTATATACAGTAAATTTCTAAGTTGATTTGTTGTGATTTTTTTTCTTTTTTTTTGTCCACCACTTTGTGATGCTCAATTATAGACATGGCCAGCATTTAACTAACAAGGAATGTGAATTATTTGGTTCTTGACCCATGGTGCCCTACTGTTTTGTAATCTGCAAAACATTTATTCCCATTCTGAAAGGCATGTCTAGATTTCTATTCCAAGGATACTTTATAAATCAGGACAGTTTAAAAGGCACCAGGATAGCAAATGTTGAGGGGTTCTGGAGCTTTTTTGTGTGCCTTTCAAGGAAAATGTACACACTTAGGGAAAGGCAGATTAACGTAGCATAATCTGTTCTTTCCAGCTCCAATTTCATCAGACTAATTAAAGATGCCTCCAAACCCATTTTTATTCAGCAAAGAACACAAGTTCTTAAGCGACATTGAGCTTCATGTGACTTAAATGCCTGCCTGAAGTTAAAATACACCTTCTTCAAACTTGGAATGAAAGGAAACTTAAAATAAATGCCCATGTTCCTCACAGCCAAAGCTCTCATGCAACTTAATTGAGAGCAGATTTGTTAATTAGAGTAGCACAAAGTACAAACACTTCGAGACCATGGTGAAGAAAAGAATTACAAAAACAACTAACCCCATCAAAACTTTAAACACCGGAAAACTTCCTGTCCTTCCTTACTGTAATCCTAGGGGCAAAACTCCAGACAGTCTCAGGGACTGGTAGAGGAGAAAAGGCTGGTGAGAGAAAGAGGCACTGACTGCATCAGATTTCTTTGCTTCTGATGCAGGGGAGCAGTGGACTGCACAGAGAGAGTATTTTTTAGCATCATCATCCAATGTGGGATGCAATGGCATAAGTTTTATGTTGGTATTTTTTGTCTGAAGCCTAAAGATTCAGATCAAAATAGAGCAGTCCTCAAGAGCTCTGAGGAACAAAATGAATAATTAAATTTGAAAACATTGATAAACCAGTTAGGTGATGTAGGTGACTTTCCACATGACATCAAGTTTGGGATGCGGTGTTTTTCTGGGAGTGATTTCAATAACTACAGCAAAAAGAAAATCCCTACATTTGCAAGGGTTCTAAGGAACTCTGATTATAATTAGTGTGATGAGCTGGGGAGAGGGTTTTGGGGAGCTGCACTTAATTCCCAGAGGTGCAAGGGAAGGGAGGAAACATCAGCATCTTCCTCTGAAATTGTTCCAGTTCAGTAGGAAAGCCCAGCTTGACCTTGCCTAAATGTGAGGACAGAAGATGACATTAGGAAGATCCTCAGTGTCTTATTAGGCACTCAGATCCTTGTAGAAAGGAAAGGTTATGCAAATGAGTGTCTTTTCTTTTTTTTTTTTTTTTGTAGGCTGCTGACACAAAACACTGATGAGATTTGGGGGAGATGTTTTAAATTAGAAACTTGGGAAGAGTTGACAGTTGCAGAAGGGTACTGAGGTCACCCAAAGACATCTGGTAGGACTGTCAGTCAGGAACACGATGCACTTTTGCCAAGTGTAGGGTAGGATAGAAAACTGAGCTGCATTGGAGAAGGAATAGATGAAGGTCAGGGTTGAATTCTCAAAAAGTAGCAAGGTTACAGATGTGAACTACATCAAATTAGGCACATGGCCAAAAGTACGCATTAGAAATGCTGGTATGCACAAATGGTTATGAAAGTTGGAGTAATTTCTGCATTTAAACATAAACCAAGTCAGCAAAAATTACAGGAGAAAAAAAAAATAGCTCTTGAGGACTGTTGGGTACGGATCTCTAGCAGACAATGAATATAATCACCTCTGTTTATCTGGGCTTCTGTTTTTGGGATACTTTCTAATTTCATCCTTCCTGCCCCGTGTGTGTCCCCATTCCCTGCGCCCTCTCTCCCCACCTTTGCATTTTGTGTGTTCAGGAGTATTCAGGTATGATTTCTTTTACTTCCCACTCTTTGTTGTCAGCTTTGTTGTCAGCTCTTCCCCTGACTGCTAGCACAGGCTCTGCTGAGAGCTTGCTGGTGACTGATGTTGGGAAAACACCTGGAGGTTGCTATTGTATTAAGAAATACAGGGGTATTCCTTACTTTGTCCATTGCTGTACTGACTTCAGTGCCTGGCAGTGTTTCCTTACACCACTGAAGACTGGCCTGCCCAGGTTTGCAAAATGGGGCAGGAAGTGTTTCAAGAGCAGACATTTATGAAACACTGAATGGACCAACCAACCAACCAACCTGCCTTCTGACACAACAGAAGCAGAAAATTAAATCTGAGGAGGTAGGAGAAAATCAAAGCTGTGATCTAAATGCTGGGGTATAGTTTTTGAGCACAATTATAAATGTTCTTGTTATTTCTTTTTCCCTCTTGGGGAAGCAAGGTATGTGGCACAGCCTCCAAAACTGAACACTGCCTTTCTCGTGAGCTCATGGAAACCTCAGATCCAAATCTAAGGAGGATCTTGAGCGTTGTCTGCTGTGGTTTAACCCTGGCAACCAAGTACTGTGCAGCTCCTTGCTCACTGTTCCCGGTGGGGTGGGGAGCCAGCACTACTCAGCAACAATCAAAACAGTGTGTTATCAACATCACTCCCGTTCTAAATCCAAAACACAGCACTGCACCAGCTGCTAGGAAGAAAGTTAACTCTATCCCATCCAAAACCAAAACACTGTCCCCTCAAAGGGTTAAATTTCAAATGCTGAGCTGTGGCAGCTGAGGATGAATTGGATAAAGAAACAAAGCTGACAAGAAAGCACTTTGCTTTAATACAGAAACAGCTTGGAAATCAATCTGGCTGAAACTTTAGCATGGCTGCAATGACATCTCTACAAAAGACTCCTTTTCTAGGCAATCATGCACTGCCACTTGTTAGGGAAGCAGAATTCTTGGTTGCATTGTAAACCTTAATATTCACAAGGATAATGCAGAAAATATAGAATATACTATTGGTGAGGAATAACTGTAAACACGTGAATGAGCTTGTAAAAGAGATTTCAGTGGAAGCTTCACATCATGTCAGGACTAACTACTCACTGTCTGGAGGAATGGTTCTCATCTTTGTTGTGGTAGCAATGTTTTAGGCAGCAGTGGCATGTTACACTGCAGGTGGCTGTGCTGGATTGGATGTTAGCCTGGAACCCCAACAAGTCAATTCTAGAAATGGTCCAAACCTCCATGAGCTGCAGGAGTGCCCAGATCTCTGAGACCACACTTCAATAATCCTGTTCTCAGATTTGTTCCTTTAGCCCAGTGATTCGTGATCCCCCAAGAAGTGTGCAGACCCAGTGGCTGTATTTACCCTAAAAGGCCTATAAAACCAGAGAAGCATGGACCTGAACTGCAAGGTTCTATGGTTTAGGGAGGAACAGGTAGGGTAGGCTGACCCTGTTGCTGTTTTGCTCAACACAAAGGTTCAGTTTCCTTGACAAATGATGGACAGTGCCTCCAAAATTGGAACTTTGATCCCAAAGGGGCCCTGTGTTATTATAACATAAAGAATGGTTATTAAACTGTCAGAGGGTTAATAGTTTCATCTTAATAATCTTGATAGATGGTGCACATTTCACAAGTGCTCCAAAAGCCCTCAATGAGCTTTAAAATATTTTACTATTGGCTTGCCCTTCATTTCCCAAGGAAGTCTAAGGAGAACTCTTCTTGCTAATAAATTCTTTATCATAACATAGCTGGTTGTCCCCTTATAGAAGGGAAATATATCCTTTGCTGTGCTGTCTGATTAATTGGTCTAATTTTATCAGGAAAATTAAATTCTCTTCGTTATCTAGGAAGTTATTTAAAGAGGCCTGAGCAAAACCCCAGCCCATGAGCCTGATGACTTTATTAACTTATTACTGTTTAAGTGAGTTCTGTCTGAAGGATTCCCTTCAACTTTGAGGGCTATTCATCTTCTGTTCTCAGGATTTCGGGATGACAAATGGGATGTCAGATATGACTTACTGTAAGACATTATGGGATTCATAGAGGGTAGCTTTTACCATTACCTCTAAATGCTCTCTATGAGGCAGCCTGTAAAGCTGCCCAGTTTTGATGACCAAACCAAATACCTCAGTAGCTTTACAAAAGGCAAAGTAGCTGCACTCTTAACTGAGGCAGTTCTTATAACATTATTGATCTTTGAGTGAGAAAAAGTAATAAAATATACATGTATAAATGTGCATGGCAGTTGATCTCTGTCGTGTGTGTGTGTAGTACACAAAACAAAGGAGATTCTTGGCAGTTTTAAAACATTATAAACTAATGCTTTACTTCTCTTTGCTTAGACCCATATCAGAAAAGAAGCATTTCCCCAGATGGGCAAAGCTGATGAAGAATTTCATCTTTATATTTTCCAGAACTACTTCATGATGAGTATAACCACCAGACTGAGGGACTCTGCTAATTCACTTTACGCTGGCCTCATCCCCGATGGAAAGGGCAACAGCTGGCAGTGAGGTGGGACCATGAAGGATATAAACCCTCATGCTTTAGATCATAGGCAATTAACAATAGCCTATGTTTAGGAAGAGATTTTCCCACAGGTTTATAGGATTGTGAAAGTATATTTGCTGCCCAGAACTATGTGCAGATGTCTTCTGAATGTCTCCAAGGCCCATGAATTTCTCTGCAACCTCTCTGATCAACCCGTGCCAGTGCTCGGTCGCCCTCACAGTGAAAAAGTGTTTCCTGATATTCAGGCAGCACCTCCTGTGTTTCAGCTTGTGCCCATCTCCTCTTGTTCTGTCACTGAGCACTGCTGACAAGAGCCTGGCTCAGTCTTTTTTGCACCCTCCCTTCGGGGTGGTGTAAACTACAAGTGATAGGATGAGAAGAAATGGCCTCAAGCTGCCCCAGAGGAGGTTTAGTTGGATATTAGGAAAAATTTCTTCACCAAAAGGGTTATCAAGCACTGGAACAGGATACCCAGGGAAGCTGACATCTCTGGAAGTATTTAAAGGATATGGTTTAGCAGCGGATTCAGTAGTGTTAGGTAAAGGGTTGGATTCTAAGATCTTAGAGACATTTTCTAACTCAAATGATTCTGTGATTCGGATATTCACCTACACGGATCAGCTCTCCCCTGAGCCCTCTGCAGCCCAGGATCTTGTCAGCCTTCCTTGCTGCAAGGACACGTTCCTGGCTCATGTTCCCTGTGTTGCCCACCAGGACCCCCAGGTTATTTTCTGCCAAGCTGCTTCTGCAGTAGGTTGGCTCCCAGGCTTGTTCCTTCCCACCTGCAGGAAATTCCTCCCCAGGCACTGGAGGGCTGCTCCTTGATGGTTGATGAGTTCTTTCAACTCTTCACAGAAGGCACTGAAGGATAATTTGCATCTACTAAAACAGGGTAAGTTATGACAGTAATGCAGACAACAGCCCACTGTAATATATTAGCCTCTATAAAGTTTGGAGGGAGACATTAAAACATAAGTGAAAGCCTTTTATTGATTGCCCAGAAAGGGGATCTAGAGATTAAAAAATAGCTACAGGAAAGGGAAACAGAAAGCACAAATGATGCTGTTCTTGGACAATCTTCATTTACAGTTCACTGCTTTAAGTTTTAATGCTTCATGATAAATCATATGAAACGTTCAATATTTGTACGTAACAATCTGAAATGCATATCTTTATAAGATTAAAAGTATATTAGAACATGGAGCAGGCTGTCCATTATTTTTATTAATAAGTTTAAAATAGATGCAGTGGTCAGGCATATATTATTTATATATATATAAAATTTTATATTATTTATATATGATATAACCTGAGGGGGATATGGGGAGGGAATGGCTGTGGTGCCATCTTCCCTACCCATAAGAAAGGTGCACTGAAATATCCTAAACCTCACAAAGCATGAAGTCTGAACAAGTATTTTATGGTAAAAGATAAAACAAACCCACATGTATTGTGCCCTTCACTGTCAACATGATAACTTGTAAGTGTTCTTTTACCTGCATCTTGCTTCTATTATTATCATCTTGCCTGAGCTAAATGACCTGAGACAGATGAGAAATATAGGATAGTTCATGGACAAACAGCACACACAGAATTGGATATATTGTGAGAGTATTGTAACCTGCTATACTGAAGCTTAACAGAACTGCAAAAGAATTTTTTTTATTCAGTCTGGAACAAGTTTCCAGGTAGTTGATTAAATGAAGTGCAGGATGAGGCTTCATTGTGTTAGACTTTTCTGATTGAAAGATTGGCTTCTGTGATTTTGTGTGGAAGGTAAGAGCACTGGGAACTTCCTGGTTAAATATGTGATGGCTAATCACACTCAGTGCTGCAATAAACATAATATAATATTCCTGGCATTCATGCTTCATTACCTGAGGGTTTTAGTGGTATTTCCAGTTTTGATCTTCAGTGTGGAAGTCGGATGCTTGCCTCTCTTAAGCCCAGCATCTTTATTTTGGACTGAACTTAAACACACTTAATGGTCCTGGTGTTCGGACTGGGGCAGAATGAAGTCACTACTTTTAAAGTTCCTTCTAGCTACATAAATTCTAGAAGCCTGTTCCACCATCAGAGCTGGGCACTGATATTAAATTAGCTGCCAGGTTTTTTATCTCCATGTAAGGTACACATTTTGCTCCTTCACAGAATAGAGAACACGTTCTCCCGTGTGAAGCCACCTTTTACTCCTTTGCAGGACATTCATCTGGTGGCAACCTGCCATTTTTCAGGACCACATGAATGAAACAAAAGTAGTACTCATGACTTATGGTCCCTGATTTTTGTAGCCCTTTCTGTATAGTTGAAGTGTCATTTATAGTGAATCCTAGGCAAGGCATATTCCTTGGTTAGTGAGTTCTTATTTTTATGTGCTACTTCCAAACTTGGTGTGGGTTAGGCAGATTTTTTCCTTAAACTGATGCTGTTCTCTCCACGTAAATCCAGCATTAATGTTATGGCTCATGTCTCAGCTGGCTCTGGGATAGGTCTCTCTGATGCTGTGATAGAGCTTCTTTCAGTAAAGGTGGTTGGAACAACAATGCCATCAGTTCACTTCTGCGCCCTTCTTATCAATCCATTTAAATAATGTTTAAATTTGGGGACAGGTGAGTGATTTGTTTGAAGTTAATGACAGCCAAATGAATGAATCAGATAGTTCAAAGATAAAGATGAGGCAATTTTACTCATCTTGTCTAAGGAGCTTGTGACTCAAAGGTGTTTTGTTCTTCCGCTGCTCCTTGAAACATGATCTGGTTCATGAAATTCCTGTTTATTGGTTTGGCTGTTGGTTGTTTATTCTGTATCTGATAACTCAATGACTGTTGCTTATTTTTATTTTTTTTATTCAACCTGCAGAATTGTTATTATCTCGAAGTAGCTGAAGTACATTTCTTGAAAATAATGTAAGATGTGCACTTTCTGCCAAATTTTAGCAGCTTGTTAATGCTAGTCCGAAGGACCATCTTGTCTCTGACAACAATACCAAATTACAAATTGCTTTTGCAAGAAATTCAAGAGATCAAGTCAGTATTTTGCAAAACAGCTTGGGTTGTCACAGAGCAGAAGTGGCTTTCCTTGCCATGCACCAGCTCAACAGCTAAGCTAAGCTCAGCTGTGGTTTGCATAGATTTCCGTTAGGAAGATAGAGATCTTTCTGGAATGAATGTTCTCTGAATCCCAGTTTCTTTTGACCTAGCCTGTATCTGGTGGCCGGTCCTGTAGGGCTCAGAGCTCTGTTGGTCAGTAGTTTGTGTAAATTTTAATCGTTGTATCTGAGAAAAAGGGTTAGTGTGCTGGGGGAGAGGAATTCTCTGCTATTTCCTCCTGGATTTGTGTCCAAACTGGCACATTTGGTGTGATCTTTATCCTCCAGTGGTCATCCAACTCAAGGTCCTCCCAGGTGGAAAAATCTTCAGGCTTTGGAGTTTATATACTGAGTCTAGAGACAGACAAATACTGAGTGTGACATGCAGCCAGCAGTGAAATTTTGTTAGAGCTTCTGAAATTCCAGAACTTAATTTTTCTCCATCTCGTACGTGTTGCACTCAGGATGCAGAAGATGCATTTTTCTATGTCGGGGTGACAGGTTAAGAAATAATACTCTTTAGCCTGTTAGATGGCAAATACATAGGAATTACTAATTATTATGTTGAATAGTGTCTCTGAGAGGTGAACACCCAGGCTGGCTGATTTAAGGTGCCTTTTGTCCAGGATGAAAACAGTAACATGAAACGGTATTTTTCTGGTATCCGTTGATTTTGGGTTACTGGGAAAGACACAGAATTCCTATTTCAAATTGACTTTGGTGACATGGACAGTGAAATTCATGTTCGCACGATGTCTCTTTCAGGCCCAGTATTGGGCTAGTGACACAGAGTTGATTTATACAGAATTGATAGATTTAGATAAAAGTAAATGCAAGTAGAGGGGAGTTTTTGGAGAATGTCAGTCAGATTTATGGCTTTTTGATTAAGGACTACCTTGATATCCAGAAAGATGTAATGGACTTTTGCAGTGATATAGAATTTGATATAATATTGTGATTGCTTGAAGGTGGAACAGTCTTTGGATTTGCCAATGTGCCTTTAATTTATTTGAGACTTGCCAAATGTGGAAGCAGTCATCAGTGGGAAGCCACTACCCCAAACCAGAGTGACATTTTTGGTGCATCTCAGCATGGTCCATGGCATTCAACACCTGGGAGTAAAAGTACTCTTAAGGTTCATAAAACTTGTGACAAAAAGGGCATCAAAATGTTAAATGCTGAGGGCAAATGACAGTCTTGCAGATCAAGATCACCAAGGGGCCTGGCTCCCTTCCCATAAAAGTCACATTCAAACAGTACAGATTTCAAATCAGCCCACTGTGGAGCACCACTGATTTAGAAACACTGATTTAGAAACATTGGTTTAGAAACACAGCAGTGGTAGCTTTGGAACAGGGAATTGTATCCTCCCAAATCAAAAAAGAGTGAATGTTTTGGCATCAGACAATCTCAAGCCTTCACTGCAAGGTTGTGTCAGAGGCCTACTGAGATGTAAGCTGCTGGTAGGGAATTAAGGAGTAGGAGGTGATAAAAAAAGGATTTTTATCTGTCTAGTGCATTGGCAAAGACTCTGTTTTTTTCCCTCAGTTCTTGAAAAACTGTTTTGGGATCTAGTGTTAAAAACTGTGTAGAAAATAGGCTCCAAAATCATCCAGAGACTGGAGAGGACTTTTACCAATGAGAAATTGGAAGGGTTAAGATCTCTGTACTTGAGTGGACAATGGGCATGTGCTAGCCCATGCTAAAGGTCAGCAGGTAAAGGCTGTAAATGGAGGAGCCAGGAAGATTTGCAGCAAGAGAGATAACCAAGAAATGGAAACACGGGACCGGCTAAAGGCCCTGACTCAGCACGACTACGACTACACGTGCTCAGCAGCAAAAGGTGACAAAGTCACAGAGAGAGGACCCACTCAAAGACCCCCGATGAAGATGAAGAGCCTTCCTCAACTGAAGACCCCGACCCTACTACGCCTGCTCAGTTGTTCCCAAGAAATAATTTGCATAATCACTCCAATCCCCAAGGACTCACTGCATATACATAAAGTGGAACCTTATATTGCGCCAGGTGAAATGCCAAAGTGTAGGTGCTAGGAGGGGGACTTGCCCCCACTAGTTCTTATGTACTCGGTGCCAGAATAAAGCAAATACCCATTTCAAAGGCTTTTCTGGCTTGGTCTTTGGAATGCTGACTAGCTTGGCTTCGGAGCGAAAAAAAATGCAAAACCAGTTCAGTCTTTGTAGGTCTCAAAAAGACGGCAATGGGATGAGCTGATTGCAAAATGTGGGTGCCTTTGGCAAGAGAAAGCAACGGGTAGTAATGGGCTCTGCAAATGAGCACGGAAAGACACAGCAGGTCAGTCATTGGAAGCTGGTGCCAGACAAACTCAAATTCAGTCACGAGGCACAATTTTTACTGTGCAGAGTACAAACTCCCAAGAGAAATGTTTAGCCTCTGAGTTGCTGGGGTTTTTTTAAATCAAGACTGAATCCCTCTATGGATGGCAACTGAAGTTACTGGGCTTTTTTCATTGGTAACTGGGCAAAAATTAGTGCTGTGTGGCACATAGGAGGTCATTCAAAATGGCTGTAAGGGTCCTGTCTGCCTTAAAGCTCTTTTAATAAATGTTTAAGCAAAGCCCAGCTCCTTCATTTTGTGTAGTTCAACAAGGCTGTTTGAATTTCATTTTATTCTCTGGCACAAGCCTTCCTTTCAGCCTCCAGTATTTATATGCATGGGTTGAGGAGAGGTGGCTCTGCAGCTGGGCATCCCCGAGTCAGGGTTTGATTTTGTGGTCTGCATTTGTGTTTGTGGCCTGGCCAGTGTGACCTGTGAGCACTCAGGGACTGCCTTGTGCCCATCAGTTTTCTGTAACACACAGCGCCACAAGTCCCCCGTGTTTGGAGCATCGGCTCTTCCAGCCTGAACCACTCTCCTTAGCCTTGACCAGACGAAGGAGCAGAAAATGCCTCTCAGCCATGCCGCGAGGCCGTGAAATTGTGTTAAGCGCCGCTCGTGAAAATGACTCGATCTGCTATTTTAGTCTAAGTGTCTAAATGTTTTTTGAAATTGTAATTTTCCTGTGCTGCTGTGTGTAAAGGTGACCCCTGTGCGCTGGGCCCCGGGCAGTTTCCTGCAGACAGCTCATCAGCGTGATTCATTTGGCGGGGTGCTCAGTCAGCACCTCCTCGGCAGCAGCCGAGCAGGATGGAGCTCCTCTCTGGTCTGCCAGGATATAAAGGCACCTACTAGAGATGCAGAACTCTCTGGAGACGCATTAGGGTTTGATTTTTGTGGCAGCAACACATTTACTAGGGGTACAAAGATTATAACCCCTCATTCAGCCTGGTAGCAGCCGTGCAGGAAGAGGCAGGGCAGTGTCACCTGAGGAGCCTTGAGATCCTGCTGGAGAGGGAGGGCTGGATAATGCATTCCTGAGAGGAAATCACTGCTCTTCCTGTCTCACTTTCACCTCGTTTAAAATTGTCTAAAATTGCAGAACAGAACCAAGTATGGATTGTTGCTGCCTGTGGCCACATGATGGCACAAATCAGTCAAAAGAGCATCCCTACGATCAGAGCATGGAGGGGAATTGAGACTCCTCTTCAGGGCTCTGCTGGTCAGGGCTTATCCCTCCTCGCTGCTGTTCTGATTCACAAGTGACCATGATCACAGTCAAGGACAATGGTGGTGTTTCAGACACAAGCTTAAAAAAGAAACACTGGAAAAAAAAAAAATTAGAAGAACAAAACCGGTCTGAAGCACGAGCAAAAAACATCCCTGGCAAAAAAAACATTGGCCGTTAAAAAGGGCTGGTTGGAAGAAAACTTTTGTTTCTCTGATTTGTTTTGGATTTCCCTTCACAGGATCAGTACACTTGTAGGAGACAGGAAACCCTTTTTATTTCTCTTCTAAATCCTGCAAATATAATGTGTGGTATTTTCTTTGTGAGATGTATATTATATATATATAAATAGTCTGCTAGTAAATAGCATTCCTTACCTCCTCAGTGATAAAGATGATGCCTGGTGAAACCATCTGAGCATGCTATAGCATCAAAGTGATCTGGTGTGTTATCAGAAAGTCAAGTAGCGATTAATGAAAATCAGTCTCAGCAGCTATTATGACATTTATACTTTGCTTATGACAACTTCAGTGGTAATAAACTAAGTGTATTGTATATAAACTTCAGTGATTCCTGTATCCTGCATTGTCCACCTCCCTTCCTCACCCAGTGGCTTTAAAACCCTGTCCTAAATGTGTGCCTCAGCAGAAAGATTGAACTCCTTCACTTCCAGTTGGCTCCTTGCAATGGAGAGGAAGGGTGATATTCCCAGCACCGCTGCCTGTCTTGGACGGGCTTGGATTCCCTGTTGCTGATAGAAACATGCAAAGGTTGTGTGCAGCTCTCAGGAGAAGTCTCTCGGGCTACTTTGAAAGATTATCGTGCCTTTATTAGCAGTAATTTTGTGAGTTCTAGACTTCTGGTTCTAGACATAAGTCAGCAAAATTAAAGGAAAAAAAAAAAAAAGGAAAAGAAGTAAGGAAAATCTGCACCCCTAAGGCCTCAGGAAGCTCCTCAACCGTAAGACACAGTGCAGTCAAATCCCTGAACGGAATATGAAAATTCCCAAGCATCAAGCAAGCATTTGACATCTTTGTTAGTAAACAAACACAGCACAGTTGCATTTCTTGTGACACAGTAACAGCACAGCGTGTTCTGCCTCCCTCTCTCCCCCTCTCCTTTCCCTTTTCTCTGCTCTCCTCCTGCTGCCCCCATTGCTGGCAAACATTCCAGAGGCCAGTGGCAACAGCCGTGTCCCTTTCAAGCTCAGTGCATTAACCAGGCACTTGCAAGGGTTGTTTTCCTGCCCTTGGGTACCCTAGCACGCAATGGGGAAGATGCAGGAGTTCAGGGACTGCTGAGTGCTCAGCTGCTGCTCTTTCCTGAGTGAAGGTAACTGGCGAGCAAGCACAGCATTTAGAAATAAAGGAAAATATTTTTCTGTGGGGAATGGTTTTTTTTTGACCTCACAGCTGTTAGGTAAAATGGAAAAAAAATAATAAAATGAAACTGTTGCTGTAGAGAGAGAAAAATTCTTATTTCTTTTTCTAAAGAGGCAAAACTGCTTTACTACATCAAATTCATTGCACCATACAGAGAAAACACTTCATCTTGGAATCATGCTTTTAGATGTACCTATCCTAACCTTATTTTTTATAGTCCACTATCACTATTAATGCTTAGTGATATCTTAAGCTCTATTTGTTATGCTTTTCCTTGTGAAGAATTTTGTAAGCAATCCACTAGCCTTTCACAGATTTTTTTTGACCTGGAATATAGAATTTTCCTTCACAGATTTTTTTTGACCTGAAATACAGAATTTTCCTTCACAGATTTTTTTTGACCTGGAATACAGAATTTTCCAAATGAAAAGTACCGTGCAAGTCAAATATAATCATAGAATTGTTTAGGTTGGAAAAGGCTTTTAAGATCAAGTCCAAACTTCCAAGTCCACCAGTAAATCATGCCCTTGAACCCCTCATCTATGCATCCTTTAAATACCTCCAGGGATGGTGACTCACACAGGCAGCCTCTTCGAGTGCCTAACAGCCCTTTCCATGAAGAAATTTTCCCTAATACCCAATCTAAACCTCCCCTGGTGCAACATGATATTCAGAATTTAATCTCATTTGGCATTTAGAGAAAACACAGGCTGAATGCTCAAACTTGCAAGAATCCCTTGGGTTTTTCACTGAACATGGAGAGTCAGGACCTTGTTTTTCTATTTCATCCAATTAAATTGCCTTTGGTCCATGACTGCCATACTAAGATGCTCCACTAATTTGTATCTAAAAAAAAGGTAATTCCCAAATTGCTTATCTCTGGTACCCATTTTGAAGTATGCTGTCAAGGAGAGGAATTAAGCTTCACTGTGGCACTTGTCTTTGGGTAATATATTCTGAGCTTTCCTTTGTGTTGCTTGCATGCCGTGATAAGTAAGAATAAGTAATAGGCCTTGAGTGAAATTGGAGCCAGATAAAGCCCAGTGTTCTTGCTTTCAGATTATCTGTAAGCTTTAATTCAGTTCTAGGCCTGGTGGTCATGTTGGAGCCTAATGCTGCTTGATTTTGATGGCAGGGATGCCGTTTCAGATGGAATATAGTGACTGGGTCAAGCAGAAGGACTTACTGATTATTTGGAAATTATATTAATCAGAAGAAAAGTTTATGTCTACATGTTCTTGCAGGGGAGAAAATGGAGTGCTGAGGGCAGAAAGGCACTGAAGCTTTAATATGTGTGTAGAAAGAAGCATCCATACACCAAAGAAATTCTATGGTCTCTAGGAAACGCTTATGAAACCTTTCAGTCTCAACTTGCTGGGTGGCTGAGGAAACAGGGAGTCCACTGGAGAGTTCAGTATGTTTTTTTCCCAGACAAATATGCTTGAATCAGATGTTGTTTCCCACTGTCCTCTCTGGCAAGGCAGTACTTCTGTTGCTGTGTCGCCCTGCTGGCTGTCACTGAGTTCAAGTCAAGGAAGGTCTCAGCATCGTGCTGGGAAGAACCCAAAAATCCAACGCGTGACATCTCCCAGTGGCAGCTGCGCAGCAGGCACTGTGTCCCTTTGGGAACAATTTTCACTGTGTTTAGCTGAAACAGGTCCATGGCATCATGACTTTGGCACGTGGCAGAAGGTCCAGGGGAGCACAGGGTACTCTTTCCCCGGTGTTTAATTCTTACGCTATCTTGAGGAGTGCCCTACAGAGAGCTCTTTGGAGCTGCAGTCCAACCCAGAGATGCAGCCAATAAGGAACAGTAATTTGGATTAAGCTGTATAGCTCCAGTTTGACTGCAGCTTTTAAGTGAGCTTCCTTCATTCTGAATTTTTCCCAAGACCCCTTTTCTCTTCACATCCTTAAAAAGTGATCACATTATTCTTGGGCTGTTGCATATGGGCTCGAATGGAATTTAAACTGCCTGCCTGACAATGATGAATGAATCAACTCCAAATCCCTTGATGTGGATCAGCTATATAGCATAACAATAATATTGTTGTTTAACATTTATATTGAAGTAATACCATGAGGAATCTCATCCATTCAGGGACCGATTTTGCTGGAAACTGAATGAAACACACAGCAAAATAACAAGCCTTGTTCCAGAGACAAGGCTGTCTAAAAGATGAGCTGTACCAGTGGAAGGAGACAAAGAAAATAAGACAGGGAGCAGAATGATATAAATGACCGTTGCATCTTTACAGAGCTTCACGAAACCTGGGTTCCGCTTAATTTTCTTGCGTGGTTGATCTGCCACGTCGTTTCTAGATTTTGCTCATCCCTTTCCACTTTCATCTTCTTTACCTGTGCTGTCAAATAAACTCTTAAACCTCAGGTTTTTCCTGGCAAAGTTTGGAAAATATTGGAAAAAGGAAGCTGTCCAGGAAATTCCCCATGACACTTTGTTACTATCTTTGGACCAAACGATTTTAGCTGGCTTTTTGTACCTTGACGTCCATATTCAAGTTTACTTGGGTGAATTCTTCTCTGCAAGATATTTGTGAAGTTGTCTTTGTATATTGTCAGATTCTTTACTTAGATACAACTGTGTTGAATCTGTTACATTCCCTCCCACTTCTCACTTTGTAATGCTTTCAAAATTGCAATTGGGCTTGTCTGGAAATACATATATTTATATATTTGTATATTTTTTAACAGATCCATTCTTGCTACTGTTCCTGGTTCCCTGTGTCCTGCAGGGGAGAGATTTTAAACCATTCACCTACTTGGTCTAACTATTTTCTCTGGAGCCCAGTGTCACAAATTTTTAATAAAAGCAAACTTATATCTCATGTTTGAAAAGGAGCAGAGTATTCCCTTGACTGTTTTTGAAAGTCACACCCTGGCTGTACAGTGTTATAGATATGTTTAAAAAAAAAAAGAAAAAAGGGAATACATCTTAATAAAATATTTAAAATAAAAATATTTTTTATCCCATAGGTAAGCTCTGTGCAGATATGCCCTTATATATGAAGGTGCTAACATACATGTTAAAAGAAAATTTGGGCTCCTAGGCCACGTTCCCAGAATCCCACACACCAAGGTCCTGTTAAAAATCTTAAGAGTACTAGCTAGGCGTCATTTAGTCAAAGGATATAAATACATGATTACTTTTTTGGAAAACATTCTTCTAGCCTGGATGACTTGTGCCTTATTATCTAACATGATTCTTGTTACTTTGTGAGCTTTTACTAAGCTGGAAGCATTGCCTGATTATTGTCTAATAAAAAAATATCCATGTGCTAAATTTAAATGCCATGGAAAAGTGAGGCATATATACTATAAGTTACAAGTTGTGATAAGACCGTGGATAATTCCAAATGATAAATGGTTTAATTTTATTTTCATGTGAAGAGACTGAAACAAGGCTCTACCTTGCTCTGAAATGACACAGTAATTGGAGTGAGTAGAGGATTACTGCATTTGCCCTGACTTAACATTTCATCAGGATCAGATAGAATTAATTTAAATCTGTGTGGTGTTTGTCAGAGGCCTCAGACTTGGACTGCAGTGCCCTCTGCTCAGCTGCAGAACAGGTACAGCCTTGGACATTTTAGCATCTACGTGCAATGAGGATTTTCCAGTCCACATTTCACTCTGCTTTGGATCTTGACTGTTTCACAGAGTCAGAAATCTTTCTGGATTAACTAGGGAAGAGTTCTGTGTCTCTGCCAAGTGACTGTAGGATTGCTGCACAGCCAACTGGATTCCTGGGCAGCTCAAACAAAATTTGTATAGGAATAGAAGGTTGTTATTGGGCTGGATTGCATTGAGGGGAAAAGCAAAATATGATGGAAAAAACTGAGCAGAAGAACACTGAGAAAAATAAATATATATGTCAGGAAATTGCTAAAACTAGCGGCTGTGATTACTTGAGTGTTATGTCAAAATATATTTTGAAAAATAATGATATGCCATCCTTATGAAGACTGCAGTGTTGAAGGAAAATGAAATAATGGGAGAGGGGAATATACTCTAGGAAAAATTTTGCATTTTAAAGCACATACCATATACCCCCTGTCCAAGTTTGACAGTGTGGTCTTCTCAGAGATGCCTTTTGGCCACCATAAGCCTTAGTCAGGGAAACGTGCAGCGGTGTTTGACAGAATGTGCAGGAAGGGGAAATTCTGTTAGAGTTTATTGAATGATTGATGATAATTTAAATCCACTTCAGAAAAGCTGTTACGTTCTTGAGTCATTTCTTGGCTAATGTGCTAATAAAAATGCATTGTATAGTGCTACTGCTGGATTTCAAACAATTTAACAGCAAAAAGTTGCTTACTGAGGAATATTAGAGGTTCCTCCAGAACACGGATATATGATAGTAACTATGATGGCCTTGTTTACATTTGCAAACCAGAGGGAAACCTTGCAAAAATCTGTGCTGATTTCAGGGATGAGTTCAGCATTTAGGAGGCAATTACCTTTGCTCAGCTTCACTCCAGGCGCTGGGTAGGTCATGGAGCAAATCCTGCATTTCCATACATGGGAGCAAGGTCGCTGGAAAGAGGCAGTGCAGATTTATCCAGTGCATGAAGGGCATTCCCTGAGTGCCTTCTGGGATCAGGTGAGTGCTTGTGCTGTTCACCTTGCCTAATGGCACAATCTCTGCTGGTGTTGTGGCGGCAGCTATGGACTGCACAAAGTGGCGAAGTGGATGGAAACTGTCAGGATTGCTGGGCTCTTTTCAGAGGGGCACAGTGACAGGATGAGAGACAATGGACAGAGGTTGGAATCTGGAAAATTCAAACTTCCTATTAAGGATTTAATGTGTTTTTCCACCATGAAGAGGGACAAACACTGGAAAACAATTGCGCAGAGAAGTTGTTGTCTTCACATCACAATTACATACTCCAAGGTTTGTCCTAATGTACCTCTTGTGCTCATAGGATACTTCAGCTTTATCCTTCTGAAGCTTCTACAAGAAACAGAGATTTTTGTTGTCATTAGCAGCACTATGAGAATGATAGGGCTCCGAACAGAAGATGCAGTACAATGGACAGGCAGGGAATGAGGCTGAACAGTTTAATAAAACCATTTTCAAACAAATTGCCTGAAATGCTTTGTGACTCCAGCCAGACAAGCCCCCAAAGATATAAGCTCCTCGGGAAGCAGAATTCATCTGGAAAATAGTTTTCAAATGTTTCTGCTGCACAGAAATCCCCCTGCTCTCCCTGCCCACAGTGGTTATTCTTCTATTCAGAATTAGCACTCTGGTTGTAAAATCCTGGCTTTGCCAAAGCTGCTTTTGGTGTCAGTGTGGTGAGAGCTTCACTCTGGCCTTTGGGAGCCTTTGGGATACTTGTAGAGACACACACCTGTTCAAATGGACAACCCTAAAAGATTGGAGTCTTTGGTGAACTCTCTAGTTAGGGTGTAGTCCTAAATAGGAAGAAGTAGGAGGGAATAACCTGTATACTCAAATAATGTCATTTACTTGGGTTTGGTGGATGTGTTTTTCAAGACACTGCAGTGCATATGATAATTCGTTTTGGTTTTGGTTTTTTTTTTTCCTCTGACAATGAATTTGGGACACGTGAATCTCTCACCTCTGTCTTTCATCCGCCTAATTTTACATATGTGCTGGAATACCCTAAATAAATAAAAGCAATCAGAGAACCACAGGAGCTGCAAGATAAAGTGGATGCTTATGTGTTTGGTTTGCCATCTGCTTTATTTTGGACCAAATACCTGTGTATTCGGTCCAAAATCAGAGTGTGCATTTCTTTTATTATCCATGCATGCTGCTCGCCTCATATTTAATCATATTTTTGTTATTTTATTACAACTCTACAGATATGAATTATGTAATTAAAACTCCTCCAGAAAAATTTTAACACCTGTTCTGTGCCTTAAATATTGTTTACAGAATTCAGAAAGCTGTGAAACTTTATTTTGTTGAACAGATCCTTATTACTTTAAAGTGCCACACTATCCTTGTGCTCTTATCTTGCGAGAAAGCTGTTGAAATCAAAGGGAAAGCTGGCTGCTTCTGGATCTAATTATTACAAATTATGTGGCAGTTGTTGGAGCAAGAGACAGGAAGAAAAAATTAACGTAAAAAAAATTTCTGTATTTAAGGAAAATCAAGTTTCCGTGTTACAAGGAAGAGTTGCTAGTGGCTAAAAACTGATAATTTCAATTGGCTTTGCTCCATCAGCCACAAGGAAAACACCTGGCAAGCTGGTGCATCCCAGCCAAGTCTTGTTAACCTTTTGGCCTTCACAGTAACTATCAGCAGGCACCAAGTCAGTGCTACTAATAAACTGGCATTAAAACTTCCACCTGCTAATAACATCTTATTGCTTTTCAGGATTAAATAAAAGGAAATGAGCTGTTTAATTACAGTCAGAGAAATTTTGCAATGCTGTGCTGCCTTGGATGGTGACAGTAACACTGAAATGTGTCTAAGGACATGGCTACATGAACGGATGGCTTCAGAGGTAAGACAGAATGGCAGCAGCTATTCTGTGTTAGTTTTCTGCTTCTAGAAAGTGTAAGACATCTTATTTTTATGTGAAGGTAAGACAAACTGGGGACAGTCTTTTCAAAAACATGTGTAAGCGGTTGTAAGCAAGGTTGTATTAATAGAATTTATTTTTATTTTCTTCATCATTAATGTTCTCCTTAGTTATTCCACTTTATGGGGAATTCTTTGCTGGTTTTTAATTTGTTTCCTTGCCTCGCTGCTAGCAAAAACACCACTTCTGGTGTTCTTTGTGAAGCAGGGGAGAGATATTAGCCAATATTTCCATGGCCAATATTTTTATTCCATTAAGAGGGAATTCTTCCATTCTGTTTTTTGTGGAACACATGGAGCGAAAAAAAACCTGGAGGAGCAAAACTCTTGCCTGGAAGTCCCATGTGTGGGATGTAGGCTGAGTTAGTATGTCTGACTTCGCTTCATTTTCCACTTCTCACCTCGATACCTTGAATATTTTAGGCGCAAGTCAGCTGGATGTTGAAGCACCAGCAATGCACTATAGCGCCCATGGAGGTCTAGTTTGGATTTTGGCATGTTTTGGAAAAAGGAATGCAAATGCCACTTCCTAACTGGAAAAAGCAATGCCCTGCTCAGAGCTGGTGCAGTGCCAGCAGGACCAGCTTCACAATGTGTTTTCAGCAGAAAGGGATTTTTATTGCAATGTTATGAGCTGTCTGAGTTCCAGTAATTTTAATAGCTTGAAATATAAGTATTTATCAAAATTGAGATTTTTCCTTTTAGAAAGAGGCGTACTGCAGCAGTACTTTGCTTTTAAATAACAGTTCCCACAACATGTTCCAACCCCTCACTGCTTCCTGGTGGAGAAATAAGGACTTGGAGGGAGGGGCTGCAAAGTCAAGGGAGACTCGATTCATATCACCTCTGTTGCAGGAACTCTCATTTATTTCTCCTGCAAGCCTCCGCTGGGTTGTCAGCATTATGCAGCCTTGCTGTGGTGAGAGGCAGTATCTTCAAAGACAATAAATCTTTAAAAGGACAAAGGGAAGCATTAATGTTATACGTGCTGTTTGAGTGTTTATAGTTTGCACTTTTTAAATTCAGTTTTTCAGAGAAACTGTTGGTAGAAGTGTTTATACAAACGCTACAATGCTCTAAAAAAATACAGGCGGTTTTTAGCTCCTTTTTTGATCAAAACATAGGCAGAGTGTGTTTCTGATCACTGTAAAAGTGACTTGTGAACTGTGTGGACAGAGGAATAAAAGGCCACAATAAATTACATTGTATTTTACATTAAATTGTTGTATGGCAACAGTTTCTAGTGAGACAGATTCAAAGCAAAATCATTGCATGGTGCACATTTGCCTTTCTAAAGGTCATCAGGTTATGACAGATGAGATAATCAAACAGTCTCAGATTTGCAGGGGTGGCTGTGTGCCTGTAGCTTAATGAAGATTTTAATTGTTTTAGTCAATGAAATAAGACAAGCCACTCTGAAAACTGTTCTGTGTGGTCTCTTACAATGATGATTTTAGTACAGAGTTACAGAGCCTCAAGTCTGCACATTCTGACCAAACATTTGAGGAATTTGCACATTTGAGGGAATCAGTTATGTGAGACTTAATTTGCACAGCCATGCCCTCTCTCATATTAATGTTTCTTTTGTGGGGAAATTTATATTTCTCCTTCAGAGTGAGGATTTCTGATTCTGGAAGCAGCCTATAGCACACCGATACGGTCTCACAAAGACTGACTTCAGGTTTTGGATCTCTTGAGCTTGACTCCCTCCTTACCTTCCTCTTTGTGTCTTGTGTACCTTCATCCCAGCTGGGACGTAACTCCTTTTCAAGAGACTCAAGGAGAGACAGCTTGTTTATTCTCTTTGTGTGTTTTTGCCCTGCTGTTGCTAAAAGTAGGGCAAGACTTTGGAGAAAATACTAAGGTACAAATCCAAGTGGAGATTAAAGGAAACGAACTGTCTGCCTGTCACAAAAATCCTGGAGGTGTAACTTTGGAGCATGCAGAAAACAAAGAAATGATATTTCATATGTGGTTTGCATCTCCCATGTATTGTAGACTTCAGTTTTAGTGTTCTTTATGGCACAACCCAAGATACTCCTGCACTGAGGGTTTGCTGCTTTTCTTTTTCTCTAGGAAAGAAAGTAATAGCTGGGGGTGTGTGGAATCGAGGGTCTGAGCATGTTTTTTGGTGGAAATTAAAATTTGGATACCTGAGAGCTTCCAACCAGACAGCTTCATTTTGAAAAGCGAAGTGGGAACTTTTCCCTAAAAACTTTTTTTTCTAACATCTATTGTGTTTCTCTCTCGGTAATTAGAAACAAAAGCTGTTGGTGAAAGAAACCAACTCACTCCAGGATCCACACTTGTATCAGGAGTTCTGTCACCGCAGAGATGTGTTGATGGTACCTTCAGGGTTTTGTTCCTCTCTTTGTGTTATGGGAGATGCCAGTGGCCTGTTGTGACATGGATCTTGATCTCCTTAGAAAGCGTTCATGTTTCAAAAGCTGGTGGGGAGATCAGCCTTATTTTCGGAGGTCAGTGGGACACATTGAAAAGGAAAAATGAGGGAAGGAATGTTTCTGGGGTTTGTCAGGTAACCTAGCAATAATTGCTATGCCACAGCATGCTCTAGCTACTATTTGCCCTGCACATTAAAATATGAATGTTTTTAATGAGCAGCAGCTGTCTGAAAAGCTCACTGCCAGGGCAGTCCTTTGCTCTGGTTGGTGTCACTAGTGGTCATCTCGCTTCCTGGTGGAGTTTTCAGTGTTAGCAGCCTTTTGCCAATCTCAGCTCATCTTCTGGTGATTTATACCTTGCATTCAGGCCTGTAATTTTTCAGTGTGTGTCTAAACCAGACCTCTCAGTGCAGATGCAGCACAGTGGGCCCTGCAGAGCAGGGGTTGTGGTACCAGGGATCAAATTTAAAAGTTTGTAGTGCCTGGACAGTCTTCACTGGTGGTGTCTGAAAGGCAAATGCAGCTCTACTTTCTGTATATTATTTTATTTCCAGCTGTGGCAAAGGGATAGACATCAAGGCAGGAAGGCTCCCAAGAAGCCGAAGTGAGCGTGCACAGGCATGCTGGTGCATTAATATGTATTATAGGCCCATGGTTTCCCTTGCAAATGGGAACATCTCCTCTGCAAAGAGTGATAAGCCCCGGCTTCCTTTTCTGCCACACTGCCTATAATTGCTAGGGAAAAAATGGGCTTAAATTTAAAGTTCCTAGAGCACTGCTTGGTATCCACGGAGTGGATTTTCAGCACTATTTTTAGCCTGTTGCTTGCTGGGTTAGAATGCAAATAGCTGTGTGCACTCTGAAGCTGCAGAAGTCCACACAGACAGAAGAAGGAGGGAAATTGTGCCATCCCTCTGGTGCCTGTCCTCACTGAAGAGTTTTACAATTTTTTTCCCTCTTCGTTACTGCCCAATATTCAACCTATTTGCTGCTACAGATATTTCAAGCACATGGGCTTTTGGCTACTGCTGATAATTTTATATTAATAGAGTTAGACAATCTCCTTGTAAACACTGGTCCACCCAAAGTAAAATGAATGGGACCAGGGATACTCTTTGTCAGCAGACAGATTATCCCTCATGCAAAGATCAGTCTTGAGCAGTGGGGTAAAAAAGATACACTTTTTCATAAAGGAATGGCCAGTTAATGGCTGGGAAGCAGCTCTGAAGTGAAATGCTTTCCTAAACTGTTTTTTCAAACGTGCTTATTTTTTAAAGATAATCTTGACAAATGACATAATGAATTGGCAAAAAGAAAAGATTCCTGTAGCTTGCCACTCTATCTAAATAGTAAGGTTGGAGCAACTATCTGTATTATACTCGTCTGAAGAGACATAGAGGAAATGTATCTGTAAAAGATATCAATGGCACCCTTTTATTCCCACTGATCTCGCTCAGAACCTACGTAGCAACAAAAACCTCAGTTCTCACATATTTGGTCTCAAATTAGGTTTTATTTTGGCTCGATTACAACCTTCTTATTGCAAACAAACCCTTCAAATTCCTAGATTAAAATAATGCTAGGGAGAACAACTGTAAGTCAGTGAAATTTAGAGGTGGCAGCAGGGGCCATATAAATGCTCTGAGATCCTTAAAAACAAGGTGAAGCCATTAGATAGCAAAAAAAGTGGCAATCATACATCCTATATGCTGGATTGCATTTAAACATACATTTAAATTTCCTGCCCTTAACCAGCTGCTTCAGTTCAGTATTTTTGGTGTACTTCCCGCTGCAAAAAAAATGGTAAAGACTCTTTCAGGAGAACCTGGTTTACCTCAGGGCAGACAGAGGGCAATGTGTGGATAACAGCTGCAAATCATTCAGGGTATTTCAGTTTATCAGGGATTGTAACTGAAGCCCATCAGCGTGCTTCTAGTTTGGTCCTGAAACATGAAGCACCTGCCCTCATGTTTTGCAATAAATTTAACTTTCTTTGCAGACTGAATTTTGAGCATCATATAACAGGAAGCAATACTTTGTTTAATGTTTCAGTTATAAGACAAGAGTTAGTTTAGATACAAACTTCCAACTCCTGTGAATTTATCAACATAGTAGGTGATAATTCACTCTGGGGGAGGAAAACTAATGGTGCTCTAAAATGTACAGTACTGACTGACTTTAGGATGCAGCATCACAGATTTCATTAGTTCTGTTCACTATTTCACAGCCTTTGCAATGTGCAGCTTGCTTTCATGTTTGTCAGGCGTCTAACACAAAATAACTTTGCTCTCTTTGTGCTTCAGGATTCTGTGAGCTCATTCTTTAGATAATTTTCCTCCACTACCTTGACTGTGTGTTTTGGCCCCTGCACACATCTAGGTTATAAAACCTCTTTTGCGTGAGTTTCAAAGTCTCCTGGTGGCTCTGAGAAGCAACCCACCTTCTGGAACCTCTGGACTCTATGAAACAGGAAAGAAATCTGTGACAAGTTATAGTAGTCAAGGTTAAATTCTGAAGCAGTGTGTGTTCACTACCTCTTAGGGGAGTATCTCACTGCTTTGCATGCTGCTTACTTGTTTCTGGAGCTGAGGAAACACTGCTTAAAAGGATTAATTTGGCAGGCACTCGTGAGACTTTGGAAGGTAAACAACTGTTTCTTTTTTGTCAATATGGCAATTAAGGTCTGGGAGATTAAAGAAAAGAAAGTAGATGCAGTTTTGGCTCCTTCTGTAGACTGATGGCTTAGTGATCCTTTGAATATTTAATGAGGTTCTTTGATGGCTCTGGAGGAGCAAAATCCAGATCAGATGTGAAAAATGGAAGAAGAGCGAACTGCAAAGTGTGAGTTTTGCCCAGAATTAGGTGTGTGGGGTTTCTTGTGCTCGAGATTGATGTCCAGACTGTTTGGGAAAAGACACCTCCTTCAAATGCAAGGGATGTGCTGAAGGTGTTCAGGTGCCTGGAGATTTCTGCGTTTGGCCTCTTCTAATACCATCTTTACCAAAGCGTCTGTCTAGTTCTGAGTCTAGGGCAAAAGCAGGGAATCTTCCCCATGAAGCCACCAAAATCATTAAAAATATTACCATGAATAGAACTGTGAATTTCAGGGTCACCGAAGGAGTCAGAAGCGATATTAAAGGTGATCTTTTAGCAGCCTTTAAAGCTGATGGCACAGTTTCTTAGCTGTTTTTTTTTTTTTACTTCAGATGACACAAAGCAGCCACAAAATAGACTTTAACATCCTTTGTGGGCATTTTCTCCTAGTCTCCCATTTTGGGCAGAACACTTATTACCTATCTTTAAGAGGGTTGCTCTCATGTCTCTTCAAATATATCTTCAGGGAATTAATTAAATTGCCTTTCTTAAAGTGGGTGGGCATTTAGAGGAGGTTTAATTTGAAATCAGAAATTAAAAAGGTCTGAAGTTAATTCAGAATGCTTTTTATGTGACATTATAGTTGGAGAAGCTGTCAGAGTGTTACCTGTGTGTAGTGGGAGGACAGGTCTTATTTTAATCATTTTCTTCCCCATTTTTCCCCCTGCCCCAGTGCTGTTCCTTCTGTTTTCAGTCCCAAATCTGTTGCCTTTTTTTTGGGAGTGGGAAAGAGATGAACATTTGAAGAAGCAGAGCAGCAGAAATGCAGGTTTTGAACAAGACCCTGATATATTCCTCTTGGAGCTCTTCATGCCTTTATTTTGGCACACCAATGCTTTTCAAGAGGCAGCACTGGCTTCAGGCCCTCTGGATCTCCTTCATGACAAATTCAGGGAGCAATAAATGTGATTGCTTTTCTGGCTAAGTGAAGAACTTTATCCATTCTGAATTGCCTCCCTTGACCTGTCCTGCTTTATCAAATTGAAGAGCAATGTAAAGACAGGCACACTTCACTTCCTGAGCAGCTGGGTTGTTTTCCAGAATGGCCAGGGGTGGAAGCTGAGCCCTCTCCCTCCGGAGGTGCTATCTTCTGTCCCAAAGTGATCCCTGTGGGGGAAATACGGGATGCACACAAGTCCCTGGGATGCATCCAGGGTTGCTGAGGGAGCTGCCCAATGCTGCTGCGAAGGTGCTGCAGATTATCTTGGGAAGGCCTTGGTGACTGGGAGCTTGCTCCAGGAAAACTTCACGCTTCTTGTCAGGAAGGGGAAGAAAGATGATCTGGGGACCTACAGACTGTTCATACTCTTTCCAGGCACTGGGAGCAACCTTGGAAGCCATTTCCAGGCACATGGGGAATGAGAAGGTAACTAGGAACAGCCTGTGCAGGTTTTTCCTGGTAAATCGTTGCCCCAGGTGCCTCTTGCAATGCAATGAGAGGGTCTCCAATTGCAGATAATTTGGTGAGACATGGGCTGGGAGAGCAGATAGTGAAGTGGATGAAGTCTGGCTCTATCATCCAAAGGGTGGAGATCAGTCACCTGAGGTTGAAATACTTGCTGGGTATGAGTTGTCTCACTAAAAGATCAATACTGATGCCAATATTGTAAATATTTTTATTTGCAAGCTGGGTGATGAGCTATAGTTCACTCAGCAAATACCTGTAGAATAGTAAGCTGTTCTGCATCATTTTACTCTCTAAAACACAATGAGGCACTGGTCTTTATTTTATAGGATTTGTTTTTTTTTTCTTTTTTCTTTTATTTTTTACATGATGAAAGTGCTTTTGAAACAACAAATGTCTAAATAACAATGAAATGGCCACCCACCGTCTTCGTTATGCTGATCCATAGGTTTGGTGTTGGTTCTTTTTTTTTAAAATTTATTTTATTTTAAAGTAAAAGATTTGAAGCCAAGCACACAGCCATAATCTCACTGCTGGCTACAAAAGTGTCACTGTCCTGGATGAATGCTCGTGAGATTTTAGTGGCTGGAAGGTGACTTCATAAATCCCTGCTTTATTAAGATGTCTCTTGAATGTCCACACAGTTATGTGAAAGGTAAAATACGAGCACTTACGACAGAGGTTACACCAGATGTGAAGTTTTCTCTGACCAAAAGGTACTTGTGAAAATTGTTTGTAGTGCTTTGAAAAGAAGTATGAAAGAATTCATAGTTATTGTAAAGCCTGTGTGCATGAAATTGTTTATTTTTTCACTCAGCTGAAGTTTCCTGGTTGACTTATTCCAGTTCTTTCAATTTCCTTGCTTTTCCCAGTGCATCAAGTCACGGTTTGCAATTAGCACTCGTGACCCATGCAAAAATCCAAAGTTCTCCAGCTGCCGAAGTGATCCCTGCACTTCAGCTGTGTAAGAGCTCTGAAATACAAATGCAGAGGAGAAAAAGACAACAACAGTGCAGCAAGGGAAAAAAAAAAAGACAAATCCACCTCTGCCAGAACGTTCGGAGTGCGTCCTCCTGCCCTCCCAGTGTTCGTGTGCTTTGCCTTAACTACGTTTTGCACTGATGTTTTCTGCATTACCTGTTGGGAAACTACGGCAGAGAGAGCCTTTCCCAGGGTGTGGGAAGCTCCAGAAACTCATTAGGGCAGCAGCCCCGCGAGGCAGCGCTGGGAATCAAACTGTGAAATTGCAGTTCCTCAGGGGCCCTGGGCACAGCCATGAGCTCCTGGAGCTTTCCAAGGATGCAGCCACCGAGCCAGCACAACAAATGATGCTGGATCCCAGCAGCTGCCCTGTATTTATTCTGTAATTTATGCTCCAGGGGTAGAATCACAGAAAATTCCTTAAGGAAGTTTTTTGGCAAAGTTCAGACAGCGACAAGATTTATTCCTATGAGCAGAGGTGTAGAAAGGATTGTTTTCCTGGTTTTTTATTTCTTATGGTTTCCTTGCCCTTTCTTTCCTGCCCCTAAATCTTTAGGGGTTTTTCAAACCAAGAGGAAAGTAGTTTAAGCACATGGCAGTGGAGGAAATTGTTACTTGGCTGCAATATATAAAGGAACAGTTTCTGCAAATAAATATACAGAGTTGAGGGGATTCCACTCCTACAGGTTGTGTGGGAACCCAGGCAGGCTCATATGAAGTATTGCAGATGTGTGAAGCTGAATCATGAGCACACATTTCAAATGAGTTTATATACTAATTCTTGAAAATGTGGGGAAAATGTACATATAGTTCAGAAAATGCTGACTTCCAGTTTGTCCCACTGTGACTTTAACTTAATTATGGGCAGATCTTCTGGTTTCAGTGGTGCTGTTGAGAAAAGCACAAAGTTACTGGAGAGCTTTCATATTTTTGTGTCCATCTCCCAGAAATAACATGGCCCAAATTGCAAAAATATTCCATCTCAGGAGGCTTAAAGCAGCATCCCAGGACAAATGTGAAGAATGGACATAGAATGTAACAATGTTTTTGGAATATCCATGTTTGAGTGACTGGTTTTGAGTAGCCATGTATTTTTTTCATTAATTTGGGTATGTGACCCCAATTGTGTCTTCATAAAGGCATGTGTCAAATAATTTTTCCTTTTGTAATTAATTTCACTACTCTAGGAAATCTCAAATAAATTCTATATAGTTATTTTCTAAGACATCTGATGCTGCATTTGGAATTGTGGGCCTGAAGCAAGAAAAAACAGGGAGGTTCTGATTGAATAATTCCTTCCAGGTTGCAACAAGAATTGCAAACCATTTGTCCAAACATATTTTTAAATATAGATAGGAGGGAGTCATGGTTAGGGAATCAATCTAATTTCTCTGTGTGTGTAATTGTGAATGCATTTGACAAAGCATTAATTGAATAATTGTTCTTCACTATACATGAATCAAAACGGTGGAAAGGGAACTAAAGCTTCTTGAGAATTTGCACCTTCAAATATGAAGGTACTTCAAAGAATTCTCATTGTAAACGTTATCATAAAACTATCTTCAGGGGAGTAAGAGGAAGCAAAGTTGCTGAGGCTATAAAAAGAAGCTGCGTGCCTCTGGAGGCCTGTTGGATGACAAAGGCATTATAGGATGCAAGAAATGCAATTAAGACAGTTATAAAAACCAAAATAAAGAACAGACTTTTAATTGTAAATGTAATTAACTACTGGAGCTAAGCAGTTCTAGAGATGAGGCAGAGCTGCTGTCATTTGTTGTCTTTGCATTTACCCATCTTGTGCAGAGAGTAAGATTAAAGATTGTGATGACCTCTTCTGCTCTTGCAATCCATAAGTTCTGGCTTAATAATGTTAGGACACACTGTGAAGGTGACAGGAGATGCTTGGCAGGCTGTGGTCAAAGCAGGGTTTTAAATGGTGAAACTTTAATAGAGGAAAAGCCTTTAAATGGAAGGCGCATTAGAGCGTTTGTGGAGAAAAGTAAAACTGCAAAGTGTTTTAATTTAGTTTAAATGTTGCTGCCCCTGTGTATTTGAATTTATCTTGCAGATAGTTTTCACATGGAAATTGCAGTTATTACTTTCAGTACCACGGGATGCAATTGAATGTACTCTATGTTTCACTGGTAATTGGTAAGCAGTATTTAGGATATGTTGCTAGTGAATTATTTACGGGCTTTTGTGCCAAAACTGAGTTTGTAGGAATAGCATGATGCTGGCTGGTTGGGTAAGATGCTGTTTTGTGAATAAACCTGTGAGATGCAGGTATTTTGCTGGTGTTGTTTTTTTATTTTTTCCCACCTGGAAATGAAGCAGCTTGAAGAATTAATTAGGATTGAAGAAGATAAGGGATTCTCTGCAGGAGGCACATAACAGGCTTTCTTTTGGACACCAGGTGCTTTTGAAGTTCTTGATAAGAAGTAGATTTAAGCCTGTAATTGCTCAGATTTTGAGGAATTTCTAGGCTTGGGATTTGCTGCATTTGGAGTGTTGTGGTGCAGAGATACTTTACCTCAGTCATTAGCACAGTCAGACTCTGTTTTGCACTGATTGCCAGAGGTCTTCACCTTTTTGAATACGAGTACTGAAAAGTTGGGTTGCCCATGGTGCATCATATAATTTTGCTCATTATGCCACTGATGACAATGAAGAGAGCAGAAATAGTGAGGTACAATTAAATCTTGGCTTTGTTAGTCTTTGTTGTTGCAGCTGGATTTGTGTGAAGCTTCTTTTTCACCCCAAGAAAGGCATGTCTCACCCTGCTTGAGAAATCCTCCAGAGTTCTGATGTGTTTATAGGAACACTTGGGTGAAAGGCTCACCTCAGCAGGAGGAATCACACTCTTCAACAGTGGTTTTTTCTTGGTCTTTGACATCAATTTCCCCTGCCATAAAACCAAGTTTAAATGGTAGGGTCCCGGATATCTCTGTATCTGACTGTGTAAAGACAGGCTGCATGGCAGGCATGGGCCAGTTCCTCGGGAAAGGAACAGAACAGATATTCAAGTATGAAGATGACCATTGCTCTCAGAAGTGCAACCTTCATTCTGTGGGGTTTTTTTGGTTTTGTTTTTCCTTTTATGGGTTTGGGCATTCTATCTATTCAGTGCAGGGAGGGTGTCATGTTTAATACCAAATTTAATTATTTGAAGATAGATGTTAAATGGGATTTCTGATCTAACAGAGTGACAAAAAATGCACTGCCTAACACCACACAAATGTAATTTACCTTTAAAAATACAGCAATTGCAATGTAGAGTCCAGACAGGTACTTTCCAGGCTGCTTTTTGGAGCTGCCAAGAAGATTTTCAGCCCCTTTACCCCACTACTGTCCCCCTGGGAGACACCTGGGAGACAAACAGGGCTTTTTCACTCTGCTTTTGGGAAGATGCAGGCACTGTTGTGCAGACAGTGCTTTAACCTTGTAAATTCATGTGCAACGAGGTTGAGTCTTGTCTGTTTAATGTCCAGCAGATAGGACAAAGTGTTTATTTGGAAAGGAGAATGTGCAAAGTCACCTGAGCTGTGGGTTACAAACATAACAAGGCATTGGAGAACTTCTTTTGGCAGTGCAGAGTGCCTGAAGGAGAACATCTCAGCTCTTAAATAAAATGAAGGGGCCTTCATGCCTAAAGGGTTGGAGGAAAACACACGAGTTGCCTGACAGTCCTAAACATGATGAAAACCATCCGCTGCAGGGGATATTACTGTGCATCTTTGTCTGCCTGACAGATTTACATCTACTTGCTTCCATAAAATCCACTGTTAATGGCACAATGCCTATTAAGCTGAGGTATTTCTAGGTCTACTCTATCACTGTATTTTACTGGAGAGTTTGCATTATTCCCAGCATTTCAGTGCTTATATTAGGAGGTGATTCAGACTGAAAATAGAGTAACTTTTTCTCGCTTCTCAAGGACAAGCTTTTATTGCTGAGCAACCATTCAGGAATGACAGGCAAAATATTGGAAATAATAAGGCTGAAAAATACTGTGCTCCAGAACAGGTGAGATTTATTGAGATATGTGTTTGGTTACTTGAAGGAGGCATCCATAAGGTGCCAACTAGAATCTTCTGTTTTGTTAGTTGCTTTTCTGCCTTCTTTTCTGCTCTTTTGGGTGGTTTTTCGCATGTCCCAGTAGCAGTTGGAGAATTGAGAAGTTTATATATGGAGCGCATGATGGACATTTACATCAAACTAATGCTAGCAGCAAAGACCATGGAGGAACAAGAATTTCTGCCTTAACATAAAAACTGTAGGTGAAGTAATTGAAAGTAACCTCATGAGGCTGGATACTGGAAAACCCTGGGAGATTGGAAGTTCCCTTCCTTTCCCTTAGTTTTGGGGTGCTTTAGGGCATCCACATCGTGAAGAGAAACTGTGGCATCGGTTACCTATGGAATTCATGATTAAACTGGCCCAGCTGTGGCCTGAGATTAGTGAAGGAAGAAGCAGAATTGAAGGGATAACATTGCAAGGAATAAAGTCAGTGTCCTGGAGGCTGCTTCCCTGGTACTTCCATGAGGAAGTATCAGTGCTCCTGAAGGAATGATGTGCCAGTCTCTTGCTTCAGAAGTTTCTAAACACCATGTGATATAGAAGGGGTTTGGAGAAGCTTCATTGTTTCTTTAGTACCAGATTTATAAAGCAGCATCTCTTTCTGAGACTGCCAATGTGCTCCTAGATTTTCTTGTGGTACTAATCCTGCATCCTGTGCCACACCGCCAGAAAGCTGCATTACACAGAAATGGATAAAAGACTTTCTAGTCTTTGAAGGGATAACATATGCTCTGTCCCCCCATCTGCCTCCAGCCAACAAAACATAGCAAAATATGAGTTTTATGGGGGTTGTTTTTGTTTTTTCATTTTTGCAAGCATGCTTCAGTTATGCTGCTAGCAGAATCTGGAAAGAAGCCCCATAAGAAAATGAGTGGATGTTGGAGAGCACCATTTGGGGCAAAAGGAATTTCATATTTAAAGAGCATGGAAGCCCTTTCCCAATACGTTTCTCCAATATGAAAAGTAAATGTTATGTTTTCTCAAAAACTGAAGTACAGAGACAACCTCTACAATAAAGTTCCACCTCTTGATTGTAACGGAAGGCTCAGTGAGCATAAAAAGTGTGGTTTTTGCACCAAGAGAAGCTTAAAGGTCAGCACCAAGATGAATGCAATAACACCTGAGGTATTCTCACCTCGGCATCACCTGGCTGCTGCACAGTTTAAGGTAAAAATCACATCCCGTGGTGTCATGCAGTAGCAGGGTGCTCTCCTGCTGGAAGCTGCTGGCAAAGGCAGTGCAGAAGAATTGACGCCAAAGATATCACATCAGGGGAGACATTTGCCAAATCTGGGTCTTGGTTGCTCACCTGCCAATATTGCATAAATCTGCAGTTCTGGGAGCATATGGAGAGAGGGAGCACATTCCACAGTGCCAGCTAATGGAAATGTGTGGTGTGAAATGAGCTAACAGGGATGCCCCATACACTGGAGAGATTTATATTCCCCTGGGGAATTTAATCGTTCTTCAAAATTGCAAGTTTAATTTGTACCAACGACTTCGGGAAAGATTATTTGCTTCGCTCATCTAATAAAGCAAATCTAGATGCTAGGGGGATGTGTTTTAGGGTTTCTTAATTTTAAAATCTGTCATTTAGGGATTCCTCAATTCTGTGAGCTATTTCAAAGCCATTCACAAAAGGAGTATAGCAAATCAGGCAATTTTTTTTCTTTAAGAGACGTGATAAATCCCCTACTGTGATTCCATACTTCCACTGGAAAACTTTAGGAAGTTTGAAAAATCAAAAAGCCATGGTCGTTGCTGAAATTACCTCTGTTTCAACTGGTTTTAGAAGTGCACAGAAAATGTCAAGAAATTCACCCATCCTAGTCCATATGAAACTGCAGAGTTTGTGGGCCCTACTTGTGAGGGACTTGACATCCAAAGAGCTGGTAGGCGAGGTTTGTACAATTGCACTAATCGTGCAACATTGAAGGAGAAGTCACTTGTTTTCTTATTTTTCAACAGATTTTTCTTTTTCCTGTGCCGTTAGAATGAAATCTAAGCTGCCTAGAGATATTCCTTTATAAGTAATAATGCTTAGCTTTTTCGCTGGCAGAAATCCATGTGCTCCACAGCCATGCCATCATTATTTTCTTGTGATTCCACTGATAATAATTGTCCTGAATTTTACAAGGAGGGAGATCAGAGGATGGGAGGGAAACAATGTCTCCAGAATAGCTAAAGGGATAGTGGCAAAGTGGCATTTAGTCACTATCTCCTCAGTTATCCACTAATTCACACCTCCCCTTTGCTCTCCATGCTCCCTTTGCCATTTTTGTACAAGCTGCCTGTTCTTTATGGTAGTTATAAAGCAAATTATTTGCCTAGCAATGCACGTTTCTCCTGGTATCTGCTCCCATTCTGCTTGCACAAGGAGAGCAAAAGACTGATTCTGTTCTGACCTTTCAGTAAATTAACTTAGCTCACCTCTGTATGTTTGCCTTCCCTGCCACATATACCTGGTTACCTTTTCAATTACCTTCTTTGCTATTCACATTATTTTTCCTTAAAATGTGTGGTTCCCCGGAATCCTCTGTTGAGCCCATGCTACTTTGTGAAGAGAGATCCTTCTGAAGACAGGTTAGCTCTGAGAAAAACATGTCCCAGCAGCTGTAGAGCTGGGCTTACCTATTTGAACATGAAATATTTGAAATATTTTCAGTCTGAGCTGCGCCATCCTTAGGGAAATGGTAAAAATGCCTTTACTGGCAATTAACTGGGAAGCAGCTGTCTGTAACTTCACTGCTAGGACTTATCTTCCTTCATGAAAAGAAGGGGAGAAATGAGGAGAGGGAAGATGAAATATATGTAAAGCAAAAAAGGAAAGAGAGGAAATCCCTTTTTTTTCCCCCAGTACGTGAGACATGCTGTGTTTTATCTCTTTGTGCTGCACTGCTGCCATCAAGAAGTTTATATTTTGAAAGAAGAGACCCCTGCTTCTATGAAGTAGAAAAGGTTTTTCATTTTTCTTTGTATTTGTAGTCCTGTGTGGAATATTTCAGGTCAGATTCTTTTTCCTAGTGTATTTTTGATTCGCGCAATTTGCCTAATTTCTTTTTAGCACAAAGGAAAAGTTTGTGGCAATTGAAAGGCAAAAAACTCTTTGTCCTCTCAGGAAGAATTGCCAGTACCAGTAGCAGGTAGTTCTAGCGGATTGTGCTGTCAAAGGACTCAGCAAATCTGGGATTTAGTGCTTATGCTGCAGCAGATTTCTCTGTGACCTTGAACAGGTCGTTCAGTCTCTCTGTGCTTCAGATCCCCGCTTGTCAAACAGGGATAATGGTCTTTGCCTCTCCGCAAGGTTGCAGTGAGGATAAATGCAATTAAATAATGCGGGATGCCTGGGTGCTGTCGAAGGGATGCCACCAAAGAAAGCGAATGGAATTAAACTCGGGATTAATTCTTCTCACAGTTACATGTGTTTAAATTAATAGTTGCCTTGCTGAATTTAAGATTAATGGTGTGTGGCAGAAAATCAACACTTCCAAGACTCGCTTGCCCCAAAACTCAGGTGGAGGCAAACAGCCTTGTCTGTCCCTCCTCTGTTTAACTACAGATGTGATGCTGTTCTTGTTCCCTCAGGAGCTGGGATGGATTTGCACTGTGCAGAGGAGGAAACTGGGCAGAATGAGCTGCAGGGTTCTTAAGCTGTCTCTCCATTTCCTCTTCTCTTCCCGTGCATCAAGGCCATGGCAGCCAGGAAGCCACAATTTGCCACAGTTTGGTGGCACTGGACCGTTGGTGTCTGACGGAGTGTTGGTATTAGAGAGTAGTTTACTGCTTTTAAGGAAAACCATTTATTGCCACTATGGAATTGCTTATTTGCATAGTGTGGAAAATTACAAGATTTATCTGCAGAGTTGGAATCCCTCAGGTGTACTACAAATATAATTACAAGAACATATAAATATATTTATACCACGCTATCAGGATTTTGGCACCACAAATCTTATTTCCTTGACTGTGAAAATAAATGCTTTAGAAGAGAAATAAATCATTAATTTCTGCTCTTGACTCAAGAGTTAAAACATATAGGATATTGGCCTAAAAGACAATTGATCCACTGTCCTTTGACACACCAATGCAGTGGGACATCTCAAATAGTATCTCACAGAAATCTCTGATTTTGCAGAAATCAGTCTTTGCAGAAGGGTGGAGATAATACTTTTATGACAGTCTAAGATTATAGTTAAGAAGATACTACTGAAGCAATATTTTATGTTTTCAGTTGATCCCTTTGGTTAATATGTGGGACATGGGTTTTCCAAACTGAGGCTCAGAAGTTGTAGAACTCTGTTACAAAGTGTGGGGCTTTTTAGTTTGGTTTGGTTTTTTCTTCTTCTGTTTTGTATTTTAAATTGTCCAGAGAGTAAAGTGGAGACATGTCGAAGGTTCTGTTGTCCTTGCACAGCATTAATTCCTCCGACCACAACCTAAGGCTGTTTAATTAGTTCTGATAAAAGTGAATATGACACCAGTGTTAACACTGAATTGATTCATATTTTGGGACAGACTTCCGTCTGTCTTTGAGAACACTGGGAATCACCTTGGTCAAAGTTGTCTTTCCTCTTTGCGCATCTTTCTACCTGCAACATGAAACCCGATTTATCTGTGGAGATTTTGTTTGAAACACAGGATTTTCTTCCCAAAGTTGCTGTGAATTCCCAGGTGTGGCTCTGGTCTTGCCTGAGGATCTGTCACCACGCAGAATACACACTGTGGATTTGTAGTTTTATAAGCTTTAAGTTTTCCCAAACCAACTGATCTGACTTTTTGTTTATCAGCTGAAGTCCTAGAACTCTCACAGACTGCTTTGAGCCCAGGAACTGTGGCTAAATTAGATGATCTTTAAAGAGAAACCAAAAAACCCCACAGCAAAAGAGAGCAGAACTTAAAACCTCAAAACTCCCCCCCCGATATTGATTCAAGGATTTGCAAAGAAAGAGAAGCTGCTTTAAACAGTAAATTGTTGTGATTGATTTGGCTTGCAGCTTGAGATTCCAGCCTTATTTCTCATCTACATTTATCTGGTTTGAACTCAAAGCCTTGGACGTTGTTCATCCTTTTGTCTTTTAGACTGAAGAGGACCCTGCTGTGAGATTAGGTAACAGTAACACAAAAGTTGCCATGATCATCTTCGCTTCCAACTTCCTCTTTGAAAAGCAAAACGAGTTCAATTAACCTATCCCCATCTTCTTCATGAATGTTTGTTTTTGTGGCTCTCTGAACCTCTTTCAATTTTTCCTCATCCTTCTGGAAGGCTCAGTGCCAGCTCACCAATATCTACAATTACATAGGAAACAGAGCATCAAGTATGGAATGAAAATATCAGTAACTGTTTAGTACAGCTAACTAAGAGGCAGAAAAGGTCAGTTTAGGTTTAGGTAGACTGAGCAGTGTATCTGGGTGAAGTGAGAACTGATCTGTCTGTTCCCAGAAAATTTTGTGGTAGTTAGGAAATATTTGATGGCAATAATGTAGCTGTTTAAATGCATATTTAATGGGTATTAAAACCTAGCAACAGGATTGATACAAGAGCAGATGCTTGTTCAATTTTCAGCAGTATGACTTCTCATTGCCCAGCTCGAGTTTTGCACCTATTTAGATACAACAACAGAAAATTAAGTGTTGAATATCACTGTTTCTTACTGGTATAAGGCCACTATATTAGTAGTAGTAGTAATAGTAGTAGTATCTCGTTCAGCAAAATTTTGCAATCCATTTCTTGTTTCCAAAGGATCATTTGAATAAACCTCACTGATTTCAGAAATTCCAGTGGAATCCCAACATTTGGTAAATGTTCTTCTCAATGGGAACGCTTCTAGAAATCAGTTTTAAGGGTACATTTGTATTTTTTGTGCATACCACAGCCCCAATTACCTGCTGATGTAGATGAGGGAAAATTGTTAGGTTAAGCCCACTCATACCAGCAGGAAATCTGGTCTGGGATTTGCTGTGATGAGCAAAAATATGTGTATATGCTGGAGTTAATTTTACAAAGCTGGCCCAGCATTGCTGCCCAGGGGTAGGAAAGCATAAATACCACCACAGGGGTAGGGATGCAAACTTGTTTGACCATGCTTGCTCTTTCAAAAAAATCCTCCAGAAGAAAGAGCATAAATTGAACCAATCTATGTATTTTGCTACGGTGTACTTATTTTAGCAGGCACAATAATCACACAGCTAATTTTGAGCTTTGCGTGTCAGGTAGCAAACACCACTGCTCAATATCTTCAGTCAACAAATAAAACTGTTTGCTTCTAATTTTATTCACGCATTTCCAAGATGTTGTGCAAATAATGAGGATGTTCTGTGATTATTTCACAGCACAAAAGCACACCCAAATTTACCAGAATAAAGTATTTGGGAAATACTGTTTGCCTAGCTCTGAAAACCAATATTATTATTTGAACAAAAGTGGACTTTTTAGAAGATATGTACTGTGTCATAAGGCAGGCATTTAGATTTTGTGAATTTTTTTTTTTTTTAATTTCACAATCAGAATTAGATATACTGTATAGTTTTCCAGTTATGCAGCTTTGGCTGGAATATTTTTTTCTTTTTTTTTGTTTGTTATTTTGCGTTTATTTCTTCAAAATACGTGCCAGCAAGCAGGGATTTTCTTTCCTGCTCATCCGCTGGTGAGCACATTGAACTATTTCCAAAATAAAGAATCTGGATAAACAGTAGCTCCACGAGAGCCAGGTGATTGTAATACCAGCTGCAAATACTCTCAAGCTAGAATTTCGCTGGATGCCTGTTTAGGAGATCCATGTGTACGCACCGTATCAGATTTTGGCCAGTTCCCTGGAAATTTGTCGCGTATCCCTCGCAAACCTCAGCCACGGCCGGGTGTGCGCAGTGCGCGTACAGAAGAGAAACGCTCCTGTCTGCAGTAGCGTTTAATTTTTTCCTGATACGTTGTAAGGTTTTCTGAAGCAGAGCTGTAGCGCGCAGCCCGTCGCTGCTGCAGTACTCGTTGGGTGGAGAGCCCTGCGCCGGCACCATCCCGTAGGTCATGGACCGCGGCATTTCGGCCCCGCTGTTGGGGCTTTGCTGCTCTCCCCACCTCGCTGCCGGCTGCTTCTTGGTGTGCAGAGATTTGGGGAAGCCAGGGTAGGAAAGAAACTCTCCAGTCTTCCCCTCATCTCATGGATCATTACTCTGGTGGACGGAGGGAGGTCTTCACCCACCCTCCTTCACCCTCCCCACTCGGTGAGGTTCCAATTCTCAGATTTAGAGCGGGTTCTGTCTCCCAGAGCAGAGGTGTGAGAAAGCCCATCTTCTTCCTTTGATTAATGCTAATAGGATTTGTGGCCGTAAAGCACCACGCAGGGAGCTGAGAGTCTGTGCCAACGTGATTTTTTTAAATCTTCTGTTGCTTTATATATTGCCTTTCATGAGCAGACAACAGAATTCATTCTGCACAGTTGAAAGAATCTGCACCAGCAGGGGGTAAGAAGGTGTTTTCATCAAATTAAAGTCATTTACTGACACATGTAACCATCTCTCTGCACCATGAAATGTGTTAATGATGCAGAGTCTGTCAACTCTGGGCCATCAGCTGAAATCAGGCCCAAGCTGGCAAAGATCAACACTCAGCTCTCTGTTGGTTGTACAGGACAAGGTGTGGAGGTGAGTTTTCAAATCTGTCCCAGTGCCTGTTAGAGTGTGAACTTTTGTGGAAAGGGCATCAGGCTGGTTTGCTTCCTGCACTGCTGTCTTAATCGAGATGAAAAGTTTACAGTCTAATCCCAAACCCTGTGAGATCTCACTGAGGGATGATTTCTTTCAGTGTACTTTGCGTGCATTTCTTGCCACTGCTGTAATCTGAGTGACCCACTGCTATAACCTGAGTGGGTTGTATCTAGAGGGTGGTTCAGTCCTGGTATTAAAGGGTGCTGATGTTGGGATAACCATTCATATATTTCTTTCAAAAACACTGAGGCAGTTGATGTGGAGATTATACAACCCTCAAATCACTGCTCTACTGTTAACAAAGTATAAAACTTTTGTCCAGTGCTCTGGGGTTTTCTTGGTTTTGTTTTTTTTTAGTTTCTTTTTTTTTTCCCCATTACTAACAAGATACCCTTGAAAAAAAAAAATTATTCAAGAATTTTCAAAAAGTTGAATCTGCTGCAGGCATGTGATCCATTAAAAATCATTTATCATTTCTGGCTAGAAAACTAGGAATTTCCAACCAATGTTTAGACATTTCATAGGTTCCTACCTACCTTGAACTATCCTTAAATTGTCTTTATGTGCAGGAAGGTAAATTGAAGCTAACAAATATCCCAGAGCCTTGTCATTTCAAAGCCTGGTCTTCCATGTCGGTTGTGATGTGCTGCCATTATTCAAGAGGCAGATTAGGCAATCATCTTAATAAAATGTGAGTAAGATGAATGCAGAAGTATCAGGTGCTGCTGGGGCATACTTCACTAAGCAAAGTATTTGCAGTTACTATTAAGTAGGATGTAAGTCAATGGAGTACCTGAACAGAAGGTGCTGTATGTTGTTGTTCCTAGAAAATTTGGAGTAATTGCCTTTATGATTAAAATGGATGGCTTCTTCTATATCTGAGTGCTTTCTTCTCCTCTGCCTTTCTCTCTCCCTGTAGTAAATGCCGTCTAATTTACAGTGGTATACAAAATTACTTGGCCATCCAGGATATATTTACTGGGAAGAGGTGTAAGTGATGGTAAAGGAGGAGGAAATTTGCCCTGTGGGTTTTTTGTCGGGCTTTGCTTTTTCTTAGCATGTACTTCTTCCTAGATGTAGCCCAGAACTGAGTGGGAGGGGCTGAGTGAATTTGTAAGACTTCCATTTTACTCCTCTTTGGGAGGTAAGTACATTCAATAACTCTTTCAGACCAAATTTATTGTTCCCTTACAACTGTTAGTGATTATTATGGTGATGTGAGGTAGTCATAAATCCAGCAGCTGCCAGCCTCAGAGGGACTGTGATTCCTGGCTTCTGGCCTAAAACTTGGAGTTTTCAACCTAAAGGAGGTAAATGTCTGCAGTCTCATGGCTCCTTGTGTTCTTGTGAGATTTTAAAGTTTAATGTGGTATCTCATAGGTGCACGGAACCCTCAAGTGAGGTGTTCTGCCACCCTGGCTTTGCTAGCAGGTGTGGAAAGCAAGACAGCCCTTAGAACACCTCCGAGAGCAGAGTGTGTTTTGTGGGTGTCTGGCAGTGAGTGAAGCCCCAATTCTCTGCACCTACCAGCCACAGAAGGTGTCATCTGTAGCAAATCCATCTCCACAATGACAGCAGGCAGGCAGAAAACTGCCTGCTTCGTGTCTGTTTTGTTCAGAGATGCCGTTCTGTGAAGGCAAAGGAATTTTTTTCTCCCTTTCTCTATTTTTAGTTGAAAATGGATGTTAAAAAGTGTGGTTGACTCTACTTTTTTGTCCGTTTTCCATAGGCACGTTGCTTTTAACTTCAATAAAATTCCTAGGAATTCAGCCTGTCAGTGTGACTCCTTACTGGTATTTTAAAGGACAGAGACAAATCCAACACCGTCTCACACAGACTTGAATTAACTCTTCTGTTAATCTGACGTGTGCAAGGCATAAAAAGAAGATGTTTTGTTTTCATTTCTTCTGTCTATGAATCTCTAGTGTCTTTACCTGCTCTTTTATTTGATGCCAATGAAAAAATAGCATCTAAGACTTACCAAAATACTACATATTTGTCTTGATGTAGGTGGCATTAGCTGATTTGTGCTTGGTTTTTTGGTTTTGGGGTTTTTTTTTTCTGTTTCTTTTGTTTTTTGGGTTTTGTTTGTTTGTTTGGGTTGCTTGGTGTGTTTGGGATTTTTAATGTGAGGTGAAACATTACAAACATAATAATTCTCTTCTCTGCATGATTTCAGATTTATGAAATATAAAATAAAGTATAGCACCACAGGGTGATGGACCAGGTGTGCCCAAACTGCAGCTGAGTAGTTTTGAGGGTGCTGCCCCACCCACTATGAAAAGACAAGGAAGATTCAGGAAAATTGTTCAGATTTGCTTCATGAGAGCAAAGAAATAACATCCTTATACTTATTTCCCCTCTGTTTTACCTTTTCCACCTGTCTTCACACCAAAGTCTGAGCTTGTGTGCTTAGGCAAAACACTTGTGTTGAACCAGCTACCCCAGTTTTTGAGGATTTAGAATGGGTTTCAATCATAGTTATACCCAGTTGCACCCAAAGAGGCTTCTTGTAAAATGGCTTTCATTTATTGCCAGAAATGCTCAAGTTTTTAATGTGAAACTAATGCTTGACTGCCCCAAGTAAAAGTAGTTTGCTCATTTTGACTCCTGGGGCCTGAAAGAGGGAGCTCCCTTCCCTCTCTCCCCCTGCCTAGACATTTATGGCAGGTGGATCATCTTCTGTTAAGGACACTCAGCTTCAGGATTCTTCTGACAAAATTGTGGAGGGGGAGGGAAAAGAGGTTATCCTCTGCATCCTGCTGTGTGTGGTTCTGAGACCAGAGCAGCTATTCAGATTTATTTCTGGGTTTGCTGAGAAGTTGCTGGCCTTTCTAACGTTAATGGTTGAGAGCCTTATTTTAGATAATAGAAGAAATATTGAACATCATATTCAGAGTGCTCTGGGGTAGGTCAGTGAGTACAATAACACTGCTGTGTAATCCTGCCAGGAATCAGCAGCAGATCTGTCCCTTAGCCACAGAGTCTGTCACTGATAGTGCTGCCCTCTCCCTTCCTTTGCATCCTCCCTCCCTCCTGCTCTCCATTCACCTCACATGAAGCAGCTACAGGACTGACAATGGGAAATACATTACCATATGTCACCTCTGAGATCTGGTCATTAAACATGTTAAACCACTCACACAGTACGAGCACGGGGTTGAAATTTTCCTTGTAATTTGATTTTATTCTTTTTTTTTTTTTTGTCTGTTAAGTCTCTGAAGTGCTTCCAATCTGTCTAAACTCGAGTGTGTCTCTCGACTTGAAATACTTTATTCACAGCTTTGTGCAGCAGTGTAACTCAGTATAGCTCAGCTCCTGGAATGGGTTCAGCAGGCAGGCACCAAAAGGGCTGGAGGAATTCTACTAGGATTGGAGGAATTCTGCTGGAGGAAATCTGCTAGGATTGTTAAGCATAGGGGAGAGATGAATTTGGGGTACATTTACGGACAGCCTTCTCCTACCTGTATGGAGACTTTAGGGAAGATGGAATCAGACTTTACAGTGATGCATGGTGCAGAGATGAGAGGCAATGGGTTCAGCTTGAAACAGAGGGTTCAGACAGGATATAAGGAGGAAATTTTTCCCTGTGACGACAAAGAGCAGGTGCCCAGAACAGTTATGCAGTCTCCAGCACTGGAATATTTCAAGATCAAAATTAATAAAGCTCTGAGCAACCTGATCTGACCCTATGGCTGCCCATGGCCTTAGTGGGAGATTGAACTAGAGAGATCCAATCTGAATGATCCTATAAATCACTTTTTGCTACCAGAAAGTAGAAGTAGGTTTATGCAGTCAGCCTTGATTAAAAGAAGGAGATCAGGAATTAATTGATGGATGTCAAATAAGAGATAAAGCTTTACTGTTTAAATGGCTTTTTCTGACAATGTTTGGATGGTTCACAACTGCAACAAGCAATTACGATGATGTCGAAACAGAATAAACTTTTGTGGGAAGTGTATGCTTGAAAGGCTGGGTAAAATCTGCCTGGGTCTGTGGTCCCTGCAAATGTTCTGTGTCGTTTATGCCCTTTCCCACAGTGCTTCTGCTGCCACCTCCTTCACTTCTCTGTGTGCCTTTGACACCTGAGGAATGGAACTGGCTCGTTTGAACTTAACGCAGTCTGCGGAGTGCAAGTCACAAAACGTTTGCAGAAGGGCAGCAGCACAACAGCAGAGGGCACAACAGTTTGATAGACTTCCACCTCTGAGGACCTTGCTCCTCCAAGATCCTTATTCTTCCTTTTTAATTGCTAACAAGACTCAGTTAAAATGATACTAATCAAGAGCAGAGGAGAAATATGTTAATCTCATTTAATCCTCATTCCGGTTTCTGTAGCAGGGATGAGGGGAGGAATGCTGGCTGAATAATGGGGGCTTTAGACTAGGATTCAGATTGTAGATAAAACTTTTTCAAAATGGGAAGTGCTTCAAAATTTAAGTGTGCTCTCTTTGAAAACCAGCCTTCGTCTGCTTAACTGGCCAAGCTATAGGAGAGCAGTGCTAGTAACTCAGTATTAAAATGGTATAACTTAATTTAATTTTAATTATAAATAAATGAGGAGCTTTTACTACTGCTTTGAAAATCTACTGGATCTTGCACCATTAAAGGTTGCTAATGACTCTTAACTCTTCAAAGAGAAAAAAAAATGCTCTCTGCAAAAAAGTGTTCAATGTTCAAACTAAAATAAGGAAGAAACTTTTGTTATAGGCAGCTGTATTATTTTCCATGAAAGTAATCACTTGCTCAAATGTACCCAGGCACGTGGCTTCCAGGCTGACCAATATATTCATTCTTGAGAGCATGGACCTTTGAATTTAGATACAAACTCCGATTTAGATTGCTGATATAGAATATGTTTTTGGTTAAACTCTGTAATTAAAAGAAGACACATACAGAAGAGAGGAAATACCAAAGCCAGTTCATTTGGTGCACATATTTAATGCAGTCAATCAAAACATATTTACCCTTTATAACCACTTTTAATAGAGTTTTTTGTTGCCTCTCAATCTTTATCTAAAGAGTGTTTGGGAGAAATGTCTCCATAGCAATGTTTTCTGAAGTGTTTAACAACAGCTGTGCTCAACAAGAGGGAGCAGCCTATTTTATTTTCTTTGTTTAATGGCGACCTCACTCAGGCCTGAGCTTTTTAAGTGCTCCCACATAAAAAAACATTAAACAGCAGAACCAAAGAAGGCACCAATATTAGCAGGATTCCAGGCTAAACACCTTCTATTCAGTGCTTTAAGAAGAGGCCTGGGTTAGTCAGTTGTGCCTCACATAATAGTTGTGTATCGTTAAATGATTTCATGGAATCTGCCTTGTAAGGGAAGGGTGAGAGAGATCAGTTTAATTTTGCTGAATTATCCCTTTATAAAATTTACAAAAAGGAGAGGTGGAGTGGATCAAGAGCTACTGTGAATCTGTGCTTGCTTTGAAGTAGCTGGAGTTGCAGCACTGCAGTTGTAACTCTCAAGCTAATTTTTGCTCTCAAAATCCATTTCAGCACCGTGGCTATGCTGTTTCCAGGTGAGAATAAGAGTATTTCAGTGCCCTGCAGGTGTTTTTGGCTGTCTGGTGAATCTTAGTGTGCATTTCTGTGGTGTGCCTAACATCACACATCCCCTTTGGTGTGTTTTCTGCTATCAAAACGGTGTAAACTGCGATTTGATAACATCAGAGATAAGAAAAAACCCAAAAACTTCCCTTCCCTCCTTCCCTCCTTCCCTCCTTCCCTCCTTCCCTCCCCCCCTCCCCCCCTCCTCCCCCCCTTCCCTCCCTCCCTCCC